>JAJIZL010066364.1:0-10161 GCA_023969395.1 Amblyomma maculatum | reverse complement strand
TTTCGGTCAGGAGCTATATTGCAGGCCATCTATTTTGGTACAAGTTAGCCACGTAAAACTTTGAAGGTAGCCCAGGCCAACTTTTTCAAATTCAGAGTTGGAGATTACCATCGTGTCAGGGATGGTAAGCTATAGACAGACTGAGATTTTAATGCTAACTGACCATAATCGAATTTCTGGCGTGAGTGTGCCAAAATTGAGGGCGGCTCGGACCAAGCTGGGACGTCACCAACGGCGGCTGGACATCAGTTGTGGCCCAAATAGGCTGAGCACAACTTAATGAGACGAGTGCGGCAAATTATGGTTTGCTTTGGGCGAAGTTTGGAGCTCGTCATCGGGTTTGCCGCAATCTTAGGTTTGACATTGATTCTAGTCCAAATCCAAACTGGCTGATGTCAAATTTTGAGAGTGTGTGGGCTTAATGTTGCGTTTCCTGGGCCGGACAGATTTTGAATTATCAGTGCGAAGTTGCGTGGTTGTGAGCTTATGAAACAGCTTAGCCAATAAGCAAGGGCACAAAAAAATCTTACCAGATTCTTGGACTGTTAAGATTGTTAAAAAATACGGCGACACAATGGGCTCTAGCATTATTAGCCCGGTATCATTACTGGCTCTGCATAGCTGGCCTGGTACGTCTACTAATCTCAAACAATAAATTGGGAATACACAGCTTCCACGTGAGAGCGCTTAAATTTTGGCAAGAGCCGTCTGAGAGATTAATACAATTTTCTTTGGATTGCTCCTGTCCTATTCTCATTGAATCTTAGCGCTTCCACAGCACAAAGTTTTGTGCTTACGTGGTGTGCTCTTTCAAAGGAAAAGAAGAATCAATTCAATTCCAATCGGAGTGGTTTCCTGTGAAATATGTTTCGAATGGCATAAACTGTGATAAGATCAAAAACGTGCGACATAAATCGACAGCAAGATGAATTTAGTTTGTTTCTAGAGTTTTTATGCTGCAACCATTATATTGCAGGAACCCCTATGAATAAATTAGTCCCATTCGGGTAGGCATAATTTAGCATTATTTTTTAGTAAGGCTGCTGCTCTTTTCTGAGATTTTTTGTGTATTCAAAGAATATTGAAGACAGCACGATTGATAATACCCTCTAGCTGTGCATACACGAGAACTTAATGCTGAGTCTGCAGAAAAGTACTGTTTTGGCTGAAGACGTTTTCTTCTCGTCATCAATTGGAACTCAGTTTCATACAGTGATCGTGACTTCGTTTAGACATTCTAAAGGTGCCAGAGTGCATTGAGCGCGATTTGGCTACCTACGTTGTAACCAATTTCTATTCCCTTAACAAAAATGTTGCTTCTTTCGGAGAAGAACATTATTGCAAAAATCAATAGTGTATACCTCCATTGCATGCAGAAATTTGTATGGTTTTTGGGCTAGGAGTCATTCCTTAGAGCTCAGCGGCTTGAGACACACTTGTAGCGTAGGGGTGTAACTGTTAATCCAACGAAAGAAACAGCTCAGAGCCGGCCCACAGTGAAAATTGATCCTCTGATTGGTCATCATCTATCATCAACAGCCGGATTATAACCACTTGAGGGCAAAGGCTTTTTTCATTTTCCTACAATTTAACCGGTTATGGTCATGTGCTAGCTGCATCCACATGAGCCATGCGAATTTCTAAACCTCATCCGGCCACGTATGTTTCTGCCGCCCCCTGCTACGCTTAACTTCCTTCAAATCTTACTCGTTACTCTTAGACACCATTGGTGGTCCTCGTTTTGCGCTACATGTCCTTCCCATGCTCATTTCTTCTTAATTTCGACTAGAATGTCAGTAACCTGAGGTATTTCTAAGACCCAATGTGCACGCTTCCTGTCTCTTAACATTACACCTACGATTTTGTGCTCCTTAGCCCTTTGCGTTGTCCTAAGCTTAAGTAGAACCCCTTTCGTCAGTCTCCATGTTTCAGCCCCATAGGCGAGTTTCGGTAGGATGCAGCTGTTATACATATTCCTGTTGAGTGATACCGGAAGCTGATATACATAATGTTTGAGTACCTTACAAATGCGCTTATTCACAATCCTATTTTGCCAGTTATTTCCATTTCGTTTTTCGGATCTGCGGCGAGTACCTGTCCTAAGTAGTCATTTCGCCTACCACTTCTAGCGCTTCGCTACCTATATTAAACTGCTATTGATTTCCTAGGCTGCTCACCATTGGCTTAGTCTTCTGCATATTATTTTAGGCATCCCTTAATACTTCCCCAGTCTACACTCTAAAAAAAAAATCGGCTGAAATGGGGAGTAACGTTCAGTTTGGTCCTCAAATCGGGCCGTTACTCCGCGAGTGGAGCAACTGTGGCGAGAAGTGTGCCGTGTGCAAATTTGAGTGGATTAATGTTTAGTCCTGGTTCGAAAAAGACTAAAAAGAAGAGGAACGGGAAGACTAACTGTTCACTTGATCCCTGGACTTCCTTCCCGCCTCTCTCGCGTCGTGCGTTTCTGGTCAGAGAATGTGTTTCTGTTCGATGGACAAAACCTCACTTTTAAGGCCCCTAGCGCAACCAACGCGGAAGAGGTAGCAATCGCCCTGGCAGCCTCCCACCCTCAATCTACATTCATCCTATCCGACTCGTGAGGGGCCTGTCGGAATTATGAGCTGGGCTGGATAATGCCTACAGCATAAAAAATACTTCGGAGAGCAGCTTGGTATTAGGATCCCCAACCCGATTTCTCATTTGGACTCCAGGCCACCGGGACTACCAGGGAATGAGGCCAACAACTCGGCCGCCCGCCCACTCACTAACCTGGCCCCCGGCGTAGACCCTACCGATCTGGACCAGGACACTTATCCTCTCTTAACTTTTCGAGACATCTGGGCCTATTACCGGTTACCGGGACTCGCACTGTCAGTACCCGGCTCCTCTTAAGGAGCTAGGGAAAGCGGGCGAAAGAATACTTCATAGACCTTTTACTAACACTCTACTGTGCCCGGCAGTACTCAAACATTTCGACCCTTCCTTTTCTGACCTCTGCCCTTTCTGTGGAGAGGTGGCTGACACCTTTCACATGGTCTGGGCATGCCAGCTAAATCCTTCTCTTTTGCCCATAACCCCTTCCTCTACCCGAGAGGACTGGGAAGCGGCCCTGCTCGGCTGCCTGGATCTAGCGGCACAACAAGCGCTGGTCCAGCGAGCTCGTGTGGCGGCCCAGACCAATGGAGTCCCGGAATAATGGACTCCACCTAGTATTGTAAGGGGAGTGGCCCACTAGGGGTGGCTCTCCAAGCAACGTCTCCTTTTGTAATAAATGCTTTCCACCACCACCACCCTGTTTTGTTTTGACAAAAAGAGTGTACTTGAGGCTTTACAGTTTATTAAATAGTTCTGCGATGTATCGCGCGTGTCTCTAAATTTAGATAACTATAATGGCTGTTGGTTGGACTATTGGAGCACTAGACCAAGCCAGTTTGGTGGCATATGCTGGGACGGCAGCCCTCTTCAGCATCTAGGGGTTCCGCTGCACTAAGTTCTCAACAGCGCTGCCTACTGGGATTCACAAGTCGTACCTATGCGGCGACAAACAAGCTTGGATGAATAGAGAACTCTTAGTGTTTTCTAGGGCACAGGCCTGTGACATACTTTTTGCAAAGCTTGCCTATCTCCTTTGAGTCCTGCATTGTGCGAGGAGAAAGGTACATGCAATAATACGTATAACATTTGCAACATTCGTGTGGCGGTGTCAATGGGAGCCCCTGCGGCGTGAGAACTTGTTCCTTCCCTTAGAGTCTCGTGCAGTGAAACTTGTTCACTTGTTTCTGCATCAACTCGTTTCCCCTTTTTTTTTCTTTTTCAAATCAACAAACCACTTCTTTCTAGAAGTTGTGCTCATTAGGCATCTTAGTTCTTATTTGCATTGCTTATTCGCACCGACTGGCCAGGTTCATGAGTGGGCTATTAAGGAATTTCTTAGGAGGTTGCTGTAACCTTAAATTTCCTCACTGCGCGCTTGTCTTTAGATTGCCTGTATAGCCACTCGAGAAAGCAGATGACCCAGGTTCTCACTGACTTTTTGTTACCTACACCGTTATATCGGCTGTTTTATCTAGGGGTTTTGGACACCAGTGTTTTAAAGCGTGTTGGGCGAATGTACATTCAGGCAGCCATAAAAATACTTTTTCAAATTACACACAGCGATGCTGCCTGTCAAGACATTTCTTCATGATAAGGAGATGTTTTGCCTGGATGGTAAATTGACGCCTGTGTAACGTGCCTGAGACAACTGATCATTGCGTTTTTCTGTGCCGTGATGCTATGTTCTTTGTGAACATACTACACGAAATAGTAAGAAGGACATTGAAATTACACCATGTACAATAACATTTGTTGCCTCCCACAAAAACTCTCTTCTGCCTTATGATCTATTTGTGTTGATGGGGCTATCGAGTAACTCTCAAAGTTGTATGATGGACCGACATGCCGAGCCACCAAGATCATCCAAGTCTGTGTTTCGTGAGCAGTGTTCTGGTGAGCTGGTGTTTCATGAGCTGGTGTTTGCAATAAAGGGATTTCAATTTCTGCATCTGGAACGCCAGCGGAGGTGACCGTGCTAGGGCTGGAATAGAGTACTTAGGTGCCGGCTGGCCTGACTCAACAAAGAGATTACGACGCATGCTGAGACCCTCACCAAAATCGGGAATCGTCTGTACCAAACTGAACGGCAACATGACCCTGCCCCATACCTGGAACCTGTTCCACCATTTCAATGACTCGACGCAGTTCAAGACACCCCAAAAGCACCAACTCGTTAAGCAGATCAACAAATCCACGGAATCCACGCAGGAAATCCTTGAGGAGCTTCGTGATTTCTACTTCCCCACACATTCCTCCACAGACTACCCCGACAATACAGGATCACCCAACGACCTCAACGACCAACCCATCTACGAGGCTGAAGTCAGGGCAAAACTTCAGCGCCTCAACAAGTCCTCAGGTCCCGGGCCCGATGGAGTGCATAAGAAGGCACTCCACTACCTTGACTCCCCTTCCAACACAGCCGTAACCAACAACTTCAATGAATGCTGCTGCGCGGCGCCCTCCCACCACAATGGAAGGACGCCTTGGTTGTCTTTATTCATAAATTCGGCAGACCTCTCCACCCCACTAAACTCCGTCCAATTTCCCGTATGTCCTGCGTGGCCAAGTTTATGTAACACAATCTCCAAATCTGGCTCAGCCGCTGTCTGCAGAACAGGAACCTCACGGCTTCGTGCATGGTTGGTTTCCCCCCAGCTTGTCCAACCAGGGTGCCTTTCTACAGCTGAAACACCACGCTCATGACGGCGCCACATTCGACGCCAGTGCTGTCCTCGGCGTCGACCTAACAAAAACTTTCGACGTTTCCAACGGAGCCATCCAGAAGGCCTTCACGCCCTTCACGTAGACCTGGAAATGTAGAATCACATTCGCGGCTTCCTATCCGAACAAAGAACCACACTCACCTTGGGTGACCATCAGCTTTCCCGTGTCTCACTGGAACCGCGGCGGACGCTTCATGGTGCTGAGCTGTCTCCCATCCTCTTCAACATAGCCCTTCTTCAACTCCCCCAACTCGACCATGTCTCCTACATACACTTGAGCTTTTATACTAATGACATCATTTTCTGGGCTAACTGGTGCAGCGATGGCGACAGGGAATACAACTTATAATCGACCCTCAACATATCGATTCGTAGGTTAACGCGCGCTACTTAGCCTGCTTACCATCCAAATCAGAATTCTTACTCTACCGCCCCAGGCCGCGTGACATCGAAAACCTCAACTCTCACTATAAGTAATCACCTCATTCCTCCAGTCTCCAAGATTCGCATCTTGTGCCTCACGGTTCAATCCCACGGTGCGCACGGCGATACCATCCAAGCTCTCCAGGCCCGTACTCCGGAAGCCATTTGTCTTAACCGGAGCGTGGCGAGTCGGCACGCGGGTCTGTGAGGACGGAACACACTCTACCAATTCTAGCGTACATCACGAGCCGCAAGGCATACGCAATCCACTACCTCCCTTCAAAGCAAAATGATCGGGACCGCGCTGACATGCTGTTCACCTGCAGAGTGGTGGAGTCAAGTGACCTCCTGCTCGTGAAGAAACTTGCAACATCACAGTGATTATTAACCTCTGAGTTATGGTGGTTTTAGTTTGTTGCCGATGTGAAATTGCTACTGCAGTATTAAGCCGCTGTTCAGACTGCAGTCGCATCTGTCGTAAATGTCATATGTATCGTAATGCGCGTGGCTGCTGGAACTCCCGTTTACGTGGCTTACGACCGCGCCTGTTCACACTGTGCCTTTCGATAAGATACGTTCTTTACGACTAGCCAATCAACGCTCTCGGCTCGCATTTCCCAAGGTGGCGCCGGTTAGCAAGTGGTTGTTAGCGGAGGTCGAAGCTTTGCAAACTCAAAAAAAAAAGCTTAAAATCGTCTACGCACTCAACCGACGCAGGCGGAGACGTAATAGAAGATTGTGGGTGTGTCAGATCTTCCTGGATAGAGTCGCGAATGGAGATTTTCACAATCTTTTTGAGAAGTTGAGGACTGGCGATACCGCCCTGTTTTACAACTTCGTCCGGATGTCACCACAGCAGTTCGACTTTCTGTAAAGCCTCGTCAGTCCGCTGATTCAAGTCCAAGGGACTCCGCTGCGAGAATCCCTGTCATCTGCAGAGCGTTTGGCTACAACCCTGAGGTAAGCATATCTCTCGTTCTCTGCTTCGGACGGTAGATGCGGGTGTAGGCGAGCGTTTAACATCGTACTTGTGCAGGTGGCTGTTGGCGAAATTAGTTTGCGTTTTGCCGACAGAAAGCTGCAGTACGTAGCGTGTATAGTTGTTGTTGTCTAGTTACAGCCATGCGCCTATTTTAAAGACAGTGTCGCACGCTCTGAAGCCCGTATCGAGTACATATTTGGAGTATTGGGGGCGCAATATGCTAAATATAGCAAATTCACGCTCCGTTTTTCTTTCTAAAGGGGTTATGTACAGCATTCTTATTTCACAAAGAGAACAAGTGCGCAATAATAAATTAAGGTTTTTGCAGAGATCGATAATTTTTTTTTTCAGAAGTGAACGTTTTTTTTACTATGAATGCCTCCTGTTCACATCATAGTCCATGATTAATAATTGGCGCCCCTTCATAATCTACAGAGCAGCTGGGAACAGCTATTTACATGCAGTGTTTTTAACAGAATGCAGTAAGCACATATATGTTGTCTTTTTATATTAGATCTTCTTGGCAAGTGGAAAGAACTACCAGTCCCTGGCATAAGCTTCAGGGTTGGGAAGTCGACCATATCACAACTGGTCGACTACCTGAAGACCAACCTGAAGTGGGCATCGCTATATGGATGGTGCTCAAACCAAGGGTGCTGAGGCAGCCAGATCATAGATAACTTAAGGTTATCGCCGATGAATTTATGTGGAAGTGGAATTTTCCAAACTGTGTTGGTGCTGTCGATAACAAGCATATTCATTTGGATGCACCGCCAAATTCTGGCTCCGTGTATTTCAATTACAAGCGCAGCTTTCGCTTCAACCTCATGGCATCCTGCGATGCTGGCTACAGATTCACGAGTGTTTACATGGTGGCATTTGGCAGCGAAAGCGACGGTGGTGGTTTTCCAGCCTGCGGGCTTGGTGAAATCGTTGAAAGCGCGCCCCAAACGTTCCCATCCCCCGTCGCTTTGTCCAATGATGGCCCTGAGCTCCTGTTTGTAATGGTAGCAGACGACGCATTTCCCTTAAAACACAACCTAATGAAGCCGTACCCTGGTGTTCAACCACCAAACACACCAAAAAGGGTGTACAACTACAGGCTTTCGCGAGCGCGGCGGTGCATAGCAAATGCTTTCGGAATGTTGTGTGCACGATGGAGGGTGCTCCGGAACCGCATGAGTCTTATGCCGAAGAATGCAGTTGCAGTTTCAGCTGCTTGCTGTTGCCTGCACAATTGCCTAATGCAGGAGGGGAGACTGCCAGGTGGCTACTGTCCACCGCAGTTTGGAGATACTACAAACAGTGCAGGTGCTGTCATGCCAGGAGAATGAAGAAACGGCACTGAACCCCTGCCACAAATACCTAGACAAGGCTCTAATGCTTATTCTAAGAAGGCGTCTGAAGTGAGAGACTTCTTTGCTGCTTATTTTCATGGTGAGGGTTGCGTGAGCTGGCAATAGGTTTAAATACAAGCAGAGCAGCTTTTTTTCTGTGGCATCCTGTTCAGCGACATATGTATTGACAACATCGTGATTTGCCTTAATTGTGCGCCGTACTTTTGCTGTGACTGTATTGCATAAGTGGTGATGTATCACTAATAATGAAATAAATGTTTTGCGAACACAAGCGTCGTTTTGATAATATTTATTTCGTTCGTAAAGGGCATATGTACTGCATAAATATTTTTTAACAAGATTTTTCGGTCATTTAGGTGCATAATAATAAACAGAAAATTTTCACTTCATTTTCTCGATCTTAAGGACCCGAAGGCATTGTGTACAGATCGAGAGGTAGAGTTAACATATGGAACATTTGTGGGATATGCTAGGAAAAAACAGCAAAATACAGCACGGACAAGCAATAGAAAAATTAGCAAAATTACGGCGCGATGCAAAAATAAATCAAGTGAGATAATAGCAAATAAGATATAACATGTAAAGCAGAAAATAAAGCATCAGTTCAGTCAGTTCAGTCGTTTAGTCGTGTCCGACTCTTCGTGACCCTATTGACCATGTCACGCCACGCTTTCCGGTCTCTCACTATCTTCCTAACATCACATAACTTCATCTGCAGTGCCTCGAGGATGCCATCTAACCATTGCGTTCGCTGCCTACCCCTTCTCCGGTGACCCTCAACCTTTCCCAACATCAAATCTTTCTCCAGCGACTCCTCTCTTCTCACCAGATGACCAAAGTAGCTGAGCTTTAACTTTAGAATTTGACCCTCTAATGAACAGTCAGGGTTTATGTTCGACAATATTGACTGATTTGATCTTCTGGCAGTCCGAGGAACTCTCAAGAGTCTTCGCCCGCACCACAATTCAAACGCGTCAATTCTTCGGCGGTCAGCCTTTTTCACAGTCCAACTCTCGCATCCATACATCACAACTGGAAAGACCATAGCACGAGTTATACGGATCTTGGTTGGCAGACTAATGTCTCTGCTCTTTACTAGGCGGTCAAGGCTAACCATTGCTCTCTTTCCCAGAAGCAGGCGTCTCCTAATTTCATGGCTGCAGTCTCCTTCCGAGGTAATCTTGGAGCCCAAGAAGAGAAAATCTGTCACAGCTTCTACTTCTTGTCCCTTGATGCTCCAGGACTTGATAGGGCAAGACGCCATGATCTTTGTCTTTTTAATGTTCAGTTTAAGGCCAAACTTCTCACTCTCTTCTTGTACGCGCATCAGAAGTCTCTTGAGTTCCGCTTCACTTTCTGCCATTAAAGTGGTATCATCCGCATATCTAAGGTTGTTGATACATTTTCCAGCAATCTTCACTCCAGCTGAAGACTCGTCCAGACCGGCTTTCCTCATGATGCAATCTGCATATAGGTTAAATAGGCAGGGCGACAGTATGCAGCCTTGCCTCACTCCTTTCTCAATGGGAAACCAATCAGAAAGACCATGCCCAGTTATGACTGTGGCCTCTTGGCCTTTATACAGGTTCCTGAGGAGACAGATGAGGTGAAATGGAACTCCCATCTCTTGGAGAGCTTGCCACAATCTGCTGTGATCTACAAAGTCAAACGCTTTCGCATAATCAATAAAGCAGAAGTAGATGGGTTTCTGGAACTCTCTTGCTTTTTCCATGATCCAGCGAAGGTTGGCAACGTGGTCTATAGTTCCTCTGCCCTTTCGAAACCCAGCTTGCACGTCCGGAAGCTCCCGATCCACATACTGCTGCAGCCTACCTTGGAGGATTTTCAACATCACCTTGCTAGCATGCGAAATAAGAGCGATCGTGCGGTAGTTGGAACAATCTTTGGCACTGCCTTTCTTTGGAATGGGGATGTAAATTGACCTCCTCCAATTCTGTGGCCACTCCAGGGTTGTCCAAATCTTCTGACATAATGTATGCAGAATGTTAACAGCGTCATGTTTGAGGTTGTGAAGCAACTCAGCTGGAATGCCATCAATTCCGCTAGCTTTGTTCTT
>JAJIZL010066359.1:0-12234 GCA_023969395.1 Amblyomma maculatum | reverse complement strand
GTAATTTCGAGAGGAATTAATTACTGTGCTGCGAAATTAGTACTAAATGTAATTCATTACATTACCAAATTACCAAACTTAAAAAGTAATTCATTACGTTACAAATTGCCGAAAAAGTAATTAAATTACAGTAATTTCATTACTGTAATTTAATTACAGTAATTTCATTACTGTAATTCAATTACTGCCATGTCTGAAGTAGTTACATACAGCTAGGCTTCCCCATAAACAAATGCGCACGATAATTTCTGAGCCACGTTCAGCACGCTGCGTACGCATCAACTTACAGACCTCGAAACGGGAAGTCAAAGCTGGGCAAATATTTCAAAATCCAAACATGCCACGCACTCTCCCAGAAAGATACGAGTCAATGGCCCGGCCAATGCAACCCAGTTGCAAGCGCTTTTCGCGCGACAACCTCGGGGCAATGTATCAGCGCCGGCCTCTCTGGGAAGAGATCATCGACGCGCGCTCGAGGCGTTGACCCTGCTTGACAGCTGTGAGCATGGTTTGCTGCTCAGGGTGCGTATCGACTCTCGTGATGTACACATGAAGCATGTTCGTCAGAAACTGAGCATTGACGGTGACATACCGCATGGACGCGAATATTACCGCCTGTCGGCTATTGCTGAAATATCTGCCCCACTTCCTCGCCCCATATTTATCTTTCCAAGACCCCGCAACAATTCCGTTTCACAAATGAACTCCAAGAACTATGAACTCCAAGAACTAATTGAATTGGCCTGTATCGATAGGCTGTCTCGTTATAAGGGCGTAGATGCTATTTTAACTGAAAACGGTACTTTTATAACCGAAAAAAAAATATATATATAAGGCCCGAAAATTGAAATAAGGCCTCGTCACTATATCTCGTCAAAGTCACGAGTGCTCACTCGCACTTAAAAAACGTTGGAGATCCAGCGTGCTCACTCACACTAAAATTCGCACACGCTTGGGTGGTCCGAACTGGTGAACTCCAACTTATTGAGACTCACAACTCGCCCGGACTCACTCAGACTCACGAGTCATACAAAGTCAACGCAGCCGTTGCGGCTGACGACTTATTTCGACTCGCGACTCATCTAGGCTCAGTTACTCATTTCGACTCACAATTTATCTGGATTGCATCATTTCTACTCACGACTCACTTCGACTCACTTTGACTCCCTCACTTGCATGCACGTTAGTCCTAGGTCACGTAGGCACGTTCATACGGCTTGGTTAAATCGGGGCTTTGTATGTTGGCTGGTAGCTTACGCTATGCGTCATCGTGAAGGTGGGAGTGAAAACAGAAAGAGGTTCCGTAGTGGAGGGCTTCGGACTACCGCGCCATAGAGGCTTTCGCCTCATCGCGCTTTAGTGGTTAAAAGTGCCTCCTATTGCATAAATACACCTGAAAACATAGATTAAACTACTATGTGTAAAAGCCATCTCTTTACTTTCAAGCCGAACCTAAGCGTATCCATAGAGATAGAACGAGAGTAGAAAACTGGACAAGTTGGTAAGTATTCATCTTGTTGTGGCACCACAGGGACGAGGACAGATACTTGGTCTTGGTACAGAGCACTTGGTCTGTCTTTCCCCGTATCTGTCCTCGTCCCTGTGGGGCCATAACAAGATGAATCCATAGAGATAGCTCACGTGTAACTCTATGGCTAACCACAGGCTAAACCACAGATAATCTTATTCACGTGAGTGAAGCACCACATATGATTTTGCTTTGGTACCAAACAATCAGTTTAATATTATAGGTTTCAGCACGCATATGTAAAGAAATATTAAAGGGTTTGACTAGACCTCTATTCTGATTGAGTCGCATATCAGTGGCAACTTCCACCGTGTGCAGAATGCAAAAAGAACACGCAAGGGAGAGCACACAAGAAAAAAGATCCAGATTTCTCTTTATCGGTCGATCACTGCACGGTGTTGCCATGTCACCGCGATCGCAAAGGTCCTTTGTATCGGCAATAAATCTTCCCTCCGCTCTCAGTAAACGAGGACAAAAAAAAAAATGGACATCGTCGTAAAGAAAGTACAGATCATGATCTGAGCCTGAACCTGGACTCATGACTAAGATCATGATCTGAATTCTAGTGAGGACTCATAACTCTTACCATAATTTGAGCTTGAGTCCAGACTCACGACTGAGATCCTCATCTGAACGTGAGTCCGGACTCACTCATGACTCAGGTCATGATCTGAATGTGAGAACGAGTGACTCATGAATGATTCTGCGGACCTATGGTTGTCACTGTGTGACGCTTTCGCGACAGCATTCACGTCCCATATGCTTTCGACTGCGCGATGTGAGGCGCAGATTGAGGCTTCCCTCGTATTTCCCGGGAGGTCATGTGCAAGGACTGAAAAATAGAAAAGGCTCATCATACCAATGCTTGTACTATGCGTCTAATGCATGATGCTTGTATAGGTAAAGTATGGCAAGATTTGTTTGTGCTAGAATAAAATGGAGCCGTAACATCTTAATCCTGCGGTGATGTTGTTCAGGCCTCTCGGCAAAGCGTTGCAGAAGTACGCAGAACCTCGCTGTTGACGTCACGAATGATAAACCCTTTAAGTTTCTGCTGCCTTCACCCACATCTTTCAGTGCGGCATCGAATGGCGTCAAACAACGGCGAGCTTATTCTGTGGCATCTTCGAAAAAGTGTTTTTTTTTGCTGCCGTAGTTAATGAGGTCACCATGACGCCCTTACTCGTTGCCACGCGTTGCGGAGAAGCCGGAATGCCGTCGAGGCTATATTAGGGCATTACGTCATTATTTTAAAATGTGGCACAAAAACGCTTTTGGCGCTGTACCGATCCCTTTAAGCTCATATAATTTTAAAGTCTCTCATGTTGCTCTTTAACATGACGAAGCAGCTCGCAGGCTGTGATAGACACTGCCGTGGAGGGTGCTGGATTAAGATCGTTTGGAGTTCTTTGTGGTGAGCCGAGCCGCACAACATAGAGGCTGGATGAATGGGTGGAATGTAGGAGCGTCCCCTTTGAAACGGAGTGGTAGCAGTAGCTATTATGCCCATTTTCTACCTATATCTTAATTATTGATTTAGATTGGTTAACTAAACCATCATTCTATTTATTAAATTTTTGTTTCTACATTACTCACATTATGTGACTTCTCTGCTTTTAAGGCATCAATCTTCCAGTCGCTTTTTGCTATAGTTTCCCCCGCCGGTTTATTCACCCGGCCACTGGTATCTCTAAACCCCAGAGCTTCAGGAACAGTGACTGCGCCTGCATCAACTTCCGGATGGATGCCATTACATTCGAGTATAATATGCTCAATTGTTTCACTGGAGTTACCACATACAGCACATGCGTCATCTTCATTGTTAAATTTCTTTTTGTAGCTGCGTGTTCTAAGGCACCCTGATCTAGCTTCAAAAAGTAGGGCACTGCCTCTTGAGTTATCAAAGAAATCTTTCTTCCTGATCTGCATTTTCCACTTTCGGCATAATTCCACACTCTGTTTCTTTACCATCGAATTTATCCAATTTTTACCTTCTGTGTTTTTCAACTGTTGCTTAATGCTCTTTATTTCTCCGTTCTTGTGACTGGCATACTTACTAGTTAGTTTCCTAGTTCTTTTCCTCTATTGTGAGTCAACGCTTTTTAAGTACAGGTATTTAAATACTTTAGCGTTTTGTAATTTGACACTAAATGTGTTGTTTGGGCTGAGAAGTGGAATGTCTGAGCTACTGGACCATGCACCAAAGGGCGGCTATTTGATTTAAGCGGAGGTTGACAATGATGACATTTTTCGATATTGAGCACGAATAGCTTAGAGTGCGGCTCGAGCTTATCGAGGCCTTGTAGTTTAAAATTTGTCCACGTGAGGGCGCTTTGTGGTTTCCTTCTCTTGTTTGGCTTCCACGTTGCAAGCTGTCGTGATCGTGCTCGGCATGACAGCCAGTGGAAGTTTTGTTTCTTGCGAGCAAATCAGGGAAATATTATCCTATGGCAGCAGCTGCAGTATACAAATTATTACAAGCAAATTTATTTAAAAAAAAAACTACAATAGAGGCCGTCGGTACAGCGATGAATACGATATGTGTCGTTACAAGGCAGTTACATATTATCGTCGCCGTAGCCGAAAGTTGAGCTACAGGAAACAAAAACCGACAAGATAGCAATGTACTATGTTTTATTTTGCTGCTTATATTCACCAAAATTCTGATTCGAGGCGAACTGTCGAGGCACAACTTTGCAGTCTCACAATGTATATACGGTGCATCAAGTCAGCTCATTCACGTCAGCGCTGAACGGTGCTACGTATACGCACTTAGTTTCGAGGCGTTGAGCGGTGATGATTAAGAAGGTACAGAAAGAGAAGACAGGCCAGAGCAATGGAGAGGCTGGGACTGAAGAGGGGGAGGGAAGGAGTGTCGTGGCGGAGAACACGGTGCCGTTCTTGTCGCAATCACCCGCGTCTGTGTGTCATGCCCGTCACACATGTCCGACTCGCCAGCAGCACAAGCAGCCGCGTGGGTGCGCGTGTGTTTGTGTGATGGTTCCCAAAGGGGTTGGGGGGCTGGTTCTCAGAGACAGCCGGCGCATGGCCAGCGGTGACGAAACTTTGAGCGGCAACAAAGTTTCTTTTCTCGAGATCCTTCACGCGCGTCTAGACAGCGCGGCCGCAAGCCGTGGTGAAACAACCGCGCGTCGCGGGCTTCTTTTGTCTCCCAAAACAATGAGATTTCGTGCCGATGTACTGTTCGCTGAAGAAAAGCGCGGAATGAGATGGTGGCAGCAGTCTGAAAACGCGATGCACAGCCGGGTGTGCGAGCCGGCCAAGAAATAATAAAGAAAAGACGAGTGTGGAAGCATTCATGCGATGAAACAGGTGCTCGCATGGATGCCCGGAGTTTCGCCACCGACTCAGAATCCGCTGGCGAGACGAATTGATGGAATGGCGAACGACACCGCAAGTGCTACGGCCCGGCTCTTTTTGTTAGCACCGGGCAATGCCTCCCCAATTTTCGGTTCTTGGCGGCAAGAAAATGATACTGCAGGCCCTGGCAGCCAACCGACGCCAGAGTTATTCGAATGCAAAAAACAAAAAAAAAAAGAAAAGAAATGAAAAAAAAAAAGAAAGCCGAGAGAAAGTTGACTGTAACATTGTTGCCGGGCTATTAAGTCGAGAACGTCTCTGGAAGAAGAAATCACAAGGACTTGTTCACATTGTTCGAAACGACTCCCCCTCGTTATATGGCACGTGCGATGTGGGTTCTTGCAACCGCATATAAACCCACTTCGACAAACGCAATGGCTCATCTCCAACGCACAGGACAGGACGAACGAGGAGGCAAAGCCAGCTTCGTACGCTACAAAGTAAAGTTACATTTCGCGCTCCGTATGAACACGTTTCATCAGCTCCACGGCGTTTAGAGAAGAGATCACTGCTGGCAAAAGCTTTCGCACTTGGTTAGGAAGAAAGTATGCGATCGTGCACGCAGTGGCGTTTTACGCTGGTTGAAATTGACAATAAAAAAAAAAAAAACAGTAAAGCTGAGCGATTACTTCAGTACAGGAGACACTCTACATTGCGCAATATCGTCACGTCATGTTGAACTGCGCGGAATATATCTATCCGTCATGCGTACCCCTCCTCCTTTATGCGCCAAGGCCACTTGGTCGGCGTCCTTTCCTTTTCGATCAATCGTTTTCGATCTGGTTGTGTTTTCAGCTTCCCTGTTCGAGGTAGAAGTGCATGTCTTCTAACCATACTCTGCTTTAATAGGAGCCTCATATATTTTCGAAATAATTAACTGCAGACATTAAGCTGCTTATTCACTTTAGTTACTTCCTTAGGCTCGTAACTTCTGACTTATCGTCATGTTTCATAACTTCTCAGAAACTTTCAGAATTTTGCATTCCTTAAGGGATCATGCTCTGAGAGCACACAGAAAATTGTACCCGCCTAAAAGTTTTGCGTGCGATTTTGGCCGGGTTGCGATTTCTCGAATAATGATTATAGTATACATTGTTAACAATCAAGATGTCAGTTGTTCTCTTTTCACTGATTTTTCAATTTCAGTTTACTTTAGGGTTTGCAAGAGCACTGATGCTTGAAAAATAAAAAAAAAGCGAAAAAATAGAAATACGGTCCAGTGGTAACTGCTCGACTTCTGGGCCCAAGGATGCGGGATCGAATCCCGGCCGCTGCGGTCACATTTCGATGGAGGAGAAAAGCAGTTGCCCGTGTCCTGTGCAATATCAGTGCACGTTAAAGAGTTCCCGATGTAGAAAATTCCGCAATCCTCCAGTACGGCACCTCTCATAGACTGAGTCGCTTTGGGACTTTAAACCCCACAAACCAAACCACAAACACGTTCCGGAATTCAACCTGTGCTTACAGAAAATGCCCAGGCCGTCAGGTTAAAAGCGGTTTCCCGCCTTCATTTCACATGCCTGGCTTAAAATCTCTGTGTACGTATTAATGCAACTGTTTCGAAATTTAGGCTTCGCTATTCGTGTGACGTTATACTATAACGCAGCAGTAACCGAAGCCGACCCAAAGGAAGTTGCGTGCTCCTTCCTGTACACCGGGACTGAAGGACTTCTAACTATAACACACCAAAGCGGTTCGTTGCGTGTGGTGTCTGACGTGAAGCCAACATTAAAGGCGGTTATCACTGGTATACCGACAAAGCAATACAAGAATGTCGACACATTATACTAATGTAGGAAAGAACACAAGACGGCTAGCACTGTGCAGCATGAGATTGAGCGAGAGTATAGCCTGCGTTTGTAAGAATAATGTCACAGCATCACGGTTTTGAAGGAGATTCGCTTGGCTGCCTTCCTTTGGAACTATACTCATCTCATCCGCGGCCGTACTTGGCGGAGGTCGGTTGGGAAGCCGTTCTGAAGTACTGCCAAAATTGAGGCTCTTATTGTTTTATTCAGTAGGCAGCAGTAGGAAGATGCGGGAGCTGCAGTCAGTGTTTATAACAGTAAAGTCAATGTGTTGAAAAAAACAAACACTCAGACTCCCTGACGTACTAGATTGACATGCACTCATGTTGCTTTGTGTTCTGATATGAGAAATAACTGCTCTGGTTCATCAGAGTTCGCTGCACAACAACCATTACACCGGGCAGATTTCTCGGAATTATGCGCTATTAACGCAGTTTCAGCATGTTGAACTTTGAGCTTTTTATGTGCTGTCTCTTCCCCGAAGTCCCATATGCAACAATTTCCCGGAAAGGAAGGACTCGCTCAGCCTCTCGGGCGAATACTTGCCACCATCGCAAATTTCGCGTGAATGACGTCACCTGTGCACGTGGCGATTCCTTCAGAAGGGCGGCTTCGCTCTATTCAGGCTTCGCTCGAAACTGTCAGACTCGTACACAATGCAGAAGAGTAAAATTGACGATTGTGATCATGAACATGTACAATTCATTAAAAGAGCTTTCGTCGCTTGTAATCTTATGTGCTGAAAAAGAAAATAAAGAAAGAATGCTCAGAGACGTTCGTCAAGATTAATTGCAACCCACTTATTCATCGCTCTTATTTATTTCTAACAATCTTATTAACCATCTTCGCCATCGCTTGGTTTCACACACATCTTAATGCAATGAACAAAACGAACAACGTTAGAGCAGCAAGAGGAGCAAGTTGCATCATGCACATGCTACCGAAAAATAATTGATGTGGTACTCTAAAACACGACACCATTGACTGAAAGTGTTAACATGTTAAACCAGCGAAAGCCACAGAAACAGATTATGTTAAATTCGCACCAACTAGCCCAAATGGTCACAATGTGAAATAGTTAGTCTGCATTCCACCGACATCGCTGTAGTTATCGCAGTTTAATTTCTTTCCTTTTTCTTCCTTTAAACGTTTTTCTAAATACCAAAGTCGTGTGATCACACGCAGTTCTTTTGATTATTCGTTTTGATAATGAGTGCTGGTGTGACGACTGTGATATCAGCAACTGCTTCTAACCAGTATTTCACTCGTGGCAGTTGGTATTAATGAGACTTTATGCAAAGTCATCTATCGACAATATATAGGGCCATCTATGGTGCCATAACCTTTACGTTATTACTGACAAAGGTGTCCTGGGTCTTTTCGGAGATTCAAATGTTTTCAATGATTATAAGATTTCATGATTATCATTCAAACCTTTCCTCACAACCCAAAGAAGAATAAGCCCATTTCAATGTTGTTTTCACTGCTCTCCGCAAGGTTCAAAAACTTTGCCCGCTCCCTTGGACTAAATGCTTCTTTCGAACAAAGATACGCCATAAAACATGCAGCGTATGTTCAATGCGCAAATTGCGTTATAAAATGCTTTTGCTTGAAGCAGGAAGTAAAGAATGTGTGCATCCACGACCCGCTACGCGACGGCAGCAACCCACGGGTTGCTGCGAAATGATAAATTAGACCCTCCGTTCTTTGGCCATACACTACATTAAGTGATCGCATAAGTAAATCCATAATCGGAATATGATTTAACCAAAACAGAGAAGGAAAATCGTTCAAACACAATACAGATATCACCATTTAATAATTTGGTGTAATGTTTCAGTTCGCGCCCATATATATTGTAAGGTAACGCGAAGGTCGGACTTGGGGGATCAGGCTTTATTGCAGACCTGAAGCCTTGGTCGCACACTGCAGCCAAACACACTCCGCGATGACGATGGGTATCTACAAGAGGGAGCAGGATGAAGATGAAGCAGCACGTTCAGTCGTGTGGAAGATGAAGCGCCACACAGTGCTCACACTATTTCGCCCGCGCAGTTAAAGCGGCCAGCCTGGCCGCAGTTAGTCCGCAGGATTGCGCCGAATAAAAGGTTTCATACGTGAAACGTGGACAACTTCAGTGCCACGGTAACGACTGTCCGGAGGAGGGTGAACAGGGGAGACGCGATAGTTGACCGGGGAGGTTTTTGCAAGAACTGTGTAAGGACCAATGTAACGGTGCTGTAACTTGTCAGAAAGGCCAGGAGTGCGTAATGGGGTCCAAAGTAACACCTCGTCGCCGGGACGGAACGAAACTTGGCGATGGGTTGCATCATAGCGGCACTTGCGGTCTTCCTGGCTGGCTTCCGTGTTGACGCGAGCAAGCCGGCGAGATTTGGCCACTCGGGAAAGGAACTGGTCAGGAAGAGAGGGTGAGGAACTGGCATGTGTAGAAAGGAAAGAGGCGTCAAGAAAGGTAGCAGGAGAACGGCCGTAAACGAGGAAAAACGGGGTGTAACCTGTGGTCCGCTGTACAGCCGTATTGTAGGCGAACGTAACAAAAGGAAGTATTACGTCCCAGTTTCGGTGGTCCTGGTCGACGTACATAGACAACATGTCAGAAAGCGTGCGGTGGAACCGCTCAGTCAACCCATTGGTCTGGGGGTGATAGCTGGAGGTCAATTTGTGATGTGTGGTTGAGGCCTCAATAACTTCGGCTACAATCGTCGACAGAAATGTCCGACCACGATCGCTGAGAAGCACTTGAGGGGCCCCATGGCGTAGTACGAGCGATTCCAAAAAGAAGGTCGCGACCTCATGTGCTGAGCCATTAGGCAGGGCAGCGGTCTCAGCGTAGCGTGTTAGGTGGTCGACGGCGGTGACGATCCAGCGATTACCTCGTGCGGACAATGGAAGTGGCCCGTATAAGTCTATGCCAACAACGGCAAAAGGAGTAGCTGGGCAAGGTAGCGGCTGTAGTAGGCCAGCAGGAGGAGAAGTGGGCCGTTTGCGGCTCTGACATGGCAGACAAGAGGCGACGTATTTTGCCACACTTGAGGCGAGGCCTGGCCAGAAGAAACGGCTTTTCACGCGGTGGTAAGTTTTATGAAAGCCTAAGTGACCGGCTGTAGCATCATCGTGGAAAGCCGCCAGGATACGGGTGCGAAGCGCTCTCGGAATAACGGGGACCCAACGGGTGCCTTCAGAGCAATAAATATAACGGGACAGCACGCCGTTGTCAAGTTTGAAATTTTGGAGTTGTCTGCGCATCCTAGCGGTAGGAGGGTGAGAAGCACCGGTGAGAAGGTTGATTAGGGAAAGACAGTAGGGATCGGCTTGCTGGTGTGAAATAATTGCGTAGCGATCTGGAGCAGCGGCAGGAGTAGCACAGGGGATGTTTGGAGCTCTGGACGACATTGCGACGCCGAGGGTGCACGCAGGAAGGCGCGAAGAAGCACTAGGTGGAGATTCTGGGAGCGGGCAGCGGGAAAGAGCATCGGCATCTCGATGTTTGCGACCTGATTTGAATATGACATCAAAGTGGTATTCCTGCAAACGCAGAATCCAACGGCCCAGGCGTCCAGTCAAATTTTTGAGGGTTGATAACCAGCACAGAGCGTGGTGATCGGTAACGATCGTGAAATGGCGGCCGTAGAGGTAGGGGCGAAATTTCTGAGCTGCCCAAACGACGGCGAGGCACTCTTGCTCTGTGATAGTGTAGTTGCGTTCCGCTGGTGTTAGAGTTCGACTGGCAAACGCAATTACTTTTTCCCGAGAAGCGGTGTCACGTTGCAGAAGTACGGCGCCGATACCGAGGCCGCTGGCATCGGTGTGGAGAATGGTAGCAGCAGTGTCGTCGAAGTGAGCGAGAACAGGGTCCGAAGTGAGGGCATTCTTTAGGGTTTGGAAAGCTTTTTCGCATTCTTCGGACCAATTGAAAGTAGTACTGTCGGTAAGGAGGCGGTGGAGCGGTGCAGCAATGGTAGCGAAATTGCGAATGAAACGGCGAAAGTACGAAGACAGGCCAAGGAAACTGCGTAGTTCCTTAGTCCGCTGAGGGCGTGCAAAGTTCAAAACTGCAGCAAGCTTGTCAGGGTCGGGTCGAATGCCATCGCGGCTGACGAGGTGGCCCAGGATCTTGATTTCTTTCTTGGCGAAATGACACTTTTTTGTGTTCAGCTGGAGACCGGCGGATGCCAGGCACGTTAATACTTGATCAAGGCGGCATAAATGATCAGAAAAAGTCGCAGAGAAGATAACTATGTCGTCCAGGTAGCACAAGCATGTTTTCCACTTAAGTCCTCTAAGAACAGTGTCAATCATGCGCTCAAACGTAGCGGGGGCATTACAAAGTCCAAAAGGCATGACATTGAATTCGTAAAGCCCATCGGGAGTAGCGAATGCGGTTTTTTCTTTGTCGGCTTCGTGCATCGGTATCTGCCAGTAACCGGAACGCAAATCCAAAGTGGAGAAATATTCGGCGCCCTGTTGACGACTCCCTCGACTGTCAATTCGTGGCATAGGGTAAACATCTTTGCGAGTGACTTTGTTAAGTGCACGGTAATCAACGCAAAAACGCACGGACCCATCCTTTTTTTTGACCAAGACAACCGGAGATGACCAGGGGCTAGCTGAGGGCCGAATAATGTCTCGTCGGAGCATATCATTCACATTATCTTCTATGATTTTGCGTTCTGATAAGGAAACACGGTAAGGGCGGCGCCTAACAATAGAAGTACCTTCTGTAATAATGCGGTGCTGTGCAGAAGACGTTCGGCCCAAGGTCGGAGAAGTGGCATCAAAGGAGGCTTGGTGTTTTCGAAGTAATTCCTGCAAAGCTTGGCGGTGAGTCGCAGGAAGGTCAGGATTGATGGTGCCAAAGAGAACACAGAGAGAGGCATCGGAGGAAGCTGCTGGTGAGGAAGAGGGGGCGGTAAGGGTGGTGAGGGACACCGGATGAATGTCCAGGGCACAAGGAAAACATGTCCCTTTAGTCAGCACAATGGGCTCTGGAGAAGTGTTCGAAGCAGCGACAAGCGCTGTGCCATGCTCAAACCGGACAAGACTTGGTGGTAGCGCGATTCCACGGGTCAGATGGCGATCAGAAGGCACGATTAGCACATCTCCGTTATCAATGTCAGTAGAAGTAAGCGCGACAAGTTGTTCGCATCCAGGGGGAAACACTGAGTTAGTAGCGGCAAGCAGGCGATGACGGGGCACGGGAGGTTCAGAAGACGGATCGCTCTCGTTCATGTAGATGACCCTGTCGCGACACGAAATGCTGGCTGATGCGGCAGACAGAAAATCCCAGCCTAAAATAATGGGGTGAGCGCACGGTGACATCACGGCAAATTGTACGTGGTGGCGGACACCATCAACAAAAACTCGCACAGTACACTTAGCAAAAGGCCGAATTATTGCCCCATTAGCTCCACGGAGTTCGGGTCCATCATAAGGCGTTTTCACTTTTCTTAAGCGGGAGCACAAGTCAGTGTGTATCACAGAAACAGCGGCGCCCGT
>JAJIZL010066349.1:0-15399 GCA_023969395.1 Amblyomma maculatum | reverse complement strand
AGAGCGCGCGCTCTCCCTCGAGACCGGCCGTGCTCACACAGCGCTCCCCCTTCAGCGCTAGCTCATCGGTCAGGCCTGGAGAGCCGTATTCGCCAATGGTTCCCCGGATCTTGTTGAACCACTCGCGCAATTACTTTATATTAATAAAGTTCATTTTCTTTCTCTCTTTCTCTCGTCTGTTGCTTCATGTTAATCGCCCTTCGTCTCTCCTTGAGACTGCTCGTCGCCCGCCAAATGACCGGGCACTTCGCAGAGTCGAAGTGCAAAAGAGAAGAAAGAAGAACAGACCGAACCAGTTTTACTCTCTCTTATCAGCACAGCGTAGTGCGCTTTCACTTTACTCGATCATCACCCTCCCTGGTGTAGAACTTGGTCGCAATCTCCCATATTAACCGCCAACTAGCGCTAGAAGTAAAATAATAAAATAAAGATTCTTGAAATTAAAATAAAACGCGATGCTTGTTTCTAAGAGAAGTAGCTATAACGAAATTCACGGTGCACGAAAAAAAATTCGTTCTCGCGAAACTTCGTTATCGCAAAAATTTGACGTGAAACGCAGAAAGAATTGCCCAAGCAGCAGCAAAGGCGTTTAATGCCAAAAATCTGTAAGCTTGGTTTGCTTACGCTTCACGGCGAGCAACGCCGTCACGCGATTTTCGCACTCGGTCAGCAAACCCATTGCAACATCGTCGTCTCGGACAGCAACGAAATTCCTGATGACATCAAAAGCGTCCATCACCTGTACGGCGGTTGCTGCAGCCGGCGCTTCCTGTACGTCGTCGTCTTCTTCATCGGAAGAGTCCTTATCATTCCGGGCAGCTTTTATGATCTGCTCATCACTCACATCTTCGTGAACAACAACACAAGCGTCAGCGCCGATGTATTCGTCGAGCTCGAGATTAGGCGGCACGGTTCCTATTTCTCCCAGCGTTTTCCAGGCGGCCGCGATCCCCGGAGCCGGTGACGCCTCTTCGTCGTCGTCTGTAACGCCTGGTGTTAGGCCAGCAGAGTGTAATGTACGGGTCGACCTTCGGCAAATCCGGCGTGCCTGAAACAGTTCACAATTACTGAGCGCCCCAGTGTGCTCCAGGCAGCAGACATAATCTGCAGTGCCACGTACAAGTCCACCTTCGTGTCTCGGCCGGTTTCAGTGTTAAAAAGCAGCCGCTGAATTAACCTCCCGCGGTAAGCGCGCTTCAGGCTAAGAATCACGCCATGATCGAGAGGCTGTAAGACAGACGTGCAATTGGGAGGGAAAAACCTCAGCTCCGTGTTAGTGAGCTTGACTTCGTCGGAGTGATGCGCTGAACAATTGTCCAAAAGCAAGCAAACTTGACGGCCCTGCCGCTTCATGTCGCGGTCGAATGCCATCATCCACTCGGTGAAAATAGCGCGGGTCATCCATGACTTGTTGTTCGCCTTGTACTGCACAGGTAGGCTACGAGTTCCCTTAAAACAGCGCGGCTTGGCACTTTTGCCTATGAATAACGGCGGACGCTTGTCCGAGCCATCCATGTTTGTGCAAAGCAGCACTGTGATGCGTTTTTTGCTGTGTTTGCCGCCGTGACAGCGCTGCCCCTTGAAGTCGAGCGTCCTAGCCGGCAACATCTCGTAGAATAGCCCGGTCTCGTCGGCGTTGTAAATGTCTGCAGGCGCGAAGTTGCTTAAAATTCCGGCCATGTTACTCGCCTTCCAAGCAGCTGCTCCGTCCACGTCTGCTGACATTGACTCGCCGCACAACACTTTTCCAACGATGTTATGGCGGGCCTTGAAACGGTTTAGCCAGCCAATGCTGGCTTTAAAATCATCAATGCCAAGTAGGCATGCATAGTTCAAGGCTTTCTGCTGGACGATGCTTCCGGACAGGGGGACGTTGCTGGCTCGTGCTTCCACAAACCACGCATGCACTGCTTTGTCCAACTCTTCATGGAGGGGCCGCGTCACCTTTTTGTGCTTCGAGGATGTGCCTGAAGCAAGTGCCATTCTCACGCTGTCCTTATTGCCTAGAATCGTTGACAGCGAACTTGCAGGAATTCCGAAGTCTTCAGCAATTGCCGCTTTCTTCCTTCCGCTTTCTGCTTGGGCGATTATTTGAGCTTTTTGCTCAAGGGAAAGAGTTTTGCGTTTTTTCACTTGCGTTGCCATCGTGTCCTGCGGATGAAAACTCGTCGTTGTCGAAGAGAAAGGCAGCGAGTGAACAACGCGACCACGACACAAAGCCAAAATGGCGGAACTGCAATCACGTGATTTCATGCTTAATGTGGTTTTGAATTTGACTTGGACTTCTCGCCAATAAAACTAGTTTCGGTTTCGATTTTGAACGCGAAAATTTCGTTGAAGCGGAAACGCTCTGCAAAAATGGTTCGTTGTGCAGAGAAATTTAGGCCATTAATTCTTATAGGATACTCGCGGGGAATAAAAAATTATTCGTTGTCGCGGAAATTTCGTTGTGGCGGTATTCGTTGTGGCGGGATTCAACTGTAGTGCGAAACATGCCTCTAGCGAAGCGTGTTTGTTCCCTAGACAGGATACTTGAGTCTAAATGCACTCTTGAGAGAAATAGATGATTTCACGTATATCGACGGGGCACCGCGCGTTCGAATAGGAGAGACCACCCACTTCTAACACGTAGTTTTCATACGCTGGAAAAGACCAAGAAAACGAAATGCAGGTTTACCGGTCATTACCGGCGCATTTCGCCAGGGGAAATGTGGGCGCCGACACCGATTTCTGGTGTAGCGATGCCACGGTTTTTGCTTTCACTTCAAAGCGAATGGCAAACCTCCCTTCCGCATCAGAACGTCACGAGTTTGGTTCGGCTGACGGCAGATTTCTAAATCCAATTTTCCTGTTGATAAATGCGCCTTCCGCGACCGGACAAACGTCGATGCAGCTAAAAAGATCCTGAATTGCAAAGAACGATAGTTGGATGGAGCTGCACTCAGTATATTCGTAAGCGGAGACGTGCCAACCCCCAACGGCAGCGCATCGCAAAGCCGACATGAGGACTAGTATCGCCCGAACGTTTTCCGCCTGCCATCAACGGCTGCTTTAACCTGCGAGCGTTTCCCTAGACATCTTTATCGAATTTCCGGAAACAAAGTTTGCACTGTGTCTGCGCACCTATTGTAGTTAAGGACGATAGATCATATAGTGATAGGTATACATGTAGACGTCCTCATTGGATAGAGCACGTACACTAACGCGGGCTAAATTGGTCTTGCATTATTCTTTGCGCCCAATCTGAAATTGATATGCTATTTTTCGGTAATATACACAATAGTGCACACAACTTACCAGATGATAAAGTAACCACGCCAATCTTCCAAAAACAGCTCTCGCTGACATAGACACACAGGAGATGCGTTAGTTCTTAAAGTATAGACAGCCTAGCTCATCAGGATTCCTGATTTTATTTAAGCATTCAGTGCCCCGTATGCGCATAAATCATTTCTGCTAAAAGAAATAACACGATAACAATTATTCGACCGTTTTGCGAATACATATACTGGCGATAGCGGTAATAAAATGTTTAGTTGTCGTGTTTTTCCAAGTTATATTTACAGTAGGTGTATATACCGAACTCGCATTCACTGCATCCTATTGTTGCATGCATGAACCGTATGTGGTAATGATCTGGTTGTTTGGTTATCCGCCTCTTATCCAAGAAATGCGGGGCTCCGTCCTCAAAGCCATCTTGCTCCAAACGGCCCTCTGATTCGTGCCGTTTGTTTTTTAGTAGTTGGCTCAAGCAGCGCTGCGTTCCCTGACTTATTGGGATCGGCAAGTCGGGCCGCGCACAGAAGCGAAGAAATCATTATAGTCCACTACCTCGTGTTCGTGCAAATAGCTGTTGGCCCGACTTCGTACGCATAAGGTTCGGCTTCTTTTCCGTCGTGCTGCAGTGATAACCGTGCCAAACGCGCACAAGATGCAACAGTAAGTGATTGACGCTTTGGGGGTGTTGATGCCATCAGTTTTCGGAGCTGTTGCTACAAGTCTAGATTAACCTCATTGGCGGATATTAGGATAGCGACAACGCTTGCACGCCAATGAACAATTTTACTCGATTATAAACAGTATGTATAAGTGTGATGTCTAGCCAGCGCTGTCAAAGCGTAATATTAAAACTATCTCGCAAAAAAAAATGCATCAGTTCCAGAATGATACGCTGGAAAAGAAGTGTCAAATTTGCGTGTCATCCCGCGAGCCGATATTTACACAGGTGCAGATGAAAAATACCACCATTCGCAACAAAACGTAGAAGAGGTTTCGCACGTTCCTTAAAACTGTGGCTGAAATATTTGCTACGTTGTAGGGGCGTCTTTCTGAGGAAGATGCGTGCTCTTTTGCGACCGGATTTCGGAAGACAGTATACGTTCCTCGGGCGACTGAGTGGTGGCGAACTCTGTATAGCTTGCAACTAGCACTAAGACTAATTCCATGAAATTTGAGTGCGTTGAACCGCGAAAATTGCATTGAACCTGGAATCTCTGCACACTTAATGGCATTAAATGGGTCCGCGCCGTACGTGCACTATGAGAAGACGCAAGAACAGCTTAGAAAATCTAAAGACAGGTCCAAAACGCTAGCTGTAAGACTTGGATACGCAAGACCGATATGTGATTAAGACGCCTACATTTAGTGCTTCAGCTTTAGCTCCTGGCTAATTCCATCGATTCAATTTTTGCAACAGTATGTACCTGTGGGCGAAAATTGTCAGGCTCTGTAATATAACTATCGTTGTATGCATAAGAGGCTTACTTCAAAAAAAGCCAGGACTGGGGCTTGTTGACCATTTCACCTTCGAACTAAAATAGCAGTAAATTAAACTTCGCGTTATTTAGAGCTATTTTTTTTTTTCGAGTTCCTTGCTTCAAAAAATAATTTCTCCCAGCCTTTTTCCAAATAATCTCAAGCAATTCGGTAAACAAGTAGCTCAATATTCGCTACATTTTCTTTCGCAACGCGTAGGTAAAGAAAGTGAGCAAATGGAATTTAGCAAGTGCGTCATTTCTAAGAAAAAGACATCGTTCATCTTCAAGCCCGCGATTGAATGATGAAAATAGGGCTGAAAGGGCTTATGGATATTGAATTCGCCGAGTAGCTGGCAACCTATTTCGTCACTGGTCTGAGAATAGAGCCTGCGTTGATGAAGCGGTGCCAGCATTTCATTCTCTTTTTTTCTTTTCTTTTTTTTTTTTTTTTTTGCGCTGACAGCTCCGCAAATGTTGTCGCACTAAAATACGAAGCCCTAGTGGGATGCTATGAATTATTTCAAAATCCAAACAAAGCATGGACTCCTTCAGGGCCTAAACCGCCAACGCTGTCGTGGGTGCAATCAGGGGAATGGCTATTTGTGCGGGGTGGGCGAAAGACGGCTTTAGTTTTGCAAATTATGGGACAGGCCAAAGTTAGCCGTTGAAGTGAAAGTGACCGAGCCGATCAGTGCGAGCTGCCGCATATAGTTTTGCGAACAAGTTGCAACAGTCGAAGGCGCAACAAACAGATTTATTTTTAACCTTTTTCAAACTCGCAGATTAAAAATTTCGAAAGATACGTCTGTGAGGTCTTTGCAGGTGGGCTCACAACAAGGCAGACATCACGTGCCTAATAAGGCTTGATGTTTAGGCGAGTAATCAAAATTAACGAATTAAATTTCTTATCATATTTAAGAGCAATATGATATTGAGAAGTTGGAGTCGTAAACATGAAAGCCGAACACGAGTTTTAATTTTTCTATTACGCAACCAGGTTAGAAGCATCGGCCAAAGACGCATTTGAAAGCTCGTTCATTGGGCTTTTCTTAATAGCACATTTAGAAAATGGTGTCTGTAGCTTTTCTTGTGCATCAAATACAGACGCTTTCGTGTATTTGACTCTGTTGAAGAAGTTAAAGCAATTTAATGATTATACCAATCGTAACAACGTTATTTTATAAATAAGCAGCGGTGAAAAAGCCAACTTTGAACTCTCAAACGAAATTCCCTGCAAATTCAACAGTGATCCCAGACTGTGATGTCGTACTACTACCATTGAGAAGTGCCGTCTAAGAAAGAACACTCTTATGGAAGAGAAAAAATGGCCAAGAGGAAAATGAACCCCTACCCTTTCGATGGCAAGCCCGGCGTGCTACATTTACAGCATTGAAGCTCCTTCATTCAGAGCGGTACTTTACTTGTCTTTGCGGTCACCTATAATATCTTAGAGTGGAAAATAACCCCACATTACATTGCAGTAACACTTATACCAGGTTATGAGCTGAAAGATTAGTCGGGAGCAGGGCGGCAGTGAGAGTGCGCCCAAATCCTGCTGTCCCATAAGGGAATCAATAGGTCTTGTTGGCGCACAACAATCACTCCGCAGACCTACTTCAGATGAAATTAGGGTCCTTAATTAATACTGCTAGTAAGTACATCTAAGCAGCACTATACAACTCCCCTTTACTATTTCTCACTATACTAAGCAGCACTACTACCTAGCCTTTATTCGTAGCATTAGTTATTAGCACTACTAATTACGGCCATTAGCAACACCGCATAATGTGCATACATGACCCTGTCGCGTCAACTATGAAGGATACTAAAGCTTCGCCTGATTTCTTCTCTGCTCTTCGTATGATCTGCTTCCAATTTTGCCTTCCGTCTTCAATCGATATGAAAGCGCATTACTGCTCCAATGCATTATAAGCGATATAATGGACAAACACGCTTCAGTATCGTATCAGTTCGACCAATATAAAACTGTTTTCTTATTCCTAGCTTCAATTGCGTGTGCGCGTTCATTCAATAGGCGGCATGGTGGCAAACGTAGTACGCGAATAAATGTATCTAGATAAGACAAGTAATGAGCTTGGATCTGTACCATGAGAATGATGTAACTGGGAAAATAAACCGGTGTGTATTTTACTTACACAGGAACTTCAGGTCATGGCTAACGACCTAATGATACCCCTCCCCATTCCCCTTGAATAAAGCATATAGTAGTTTCATAGCGCCAGTACTCACATATGGGGCCACCCATGGGGCCATAGCCTTGTGGTAGAATCTTGGAGGCTAAAGAAAGGCCTGAAATTAAATTAGTGCAACGAAACAAGCTATGGAACGAAAAATGATAAGGGAAAAGTTAACATTGCAATAGAGCAGAGTGAGTCAAGAAAGAAACGCGAGTTAGTGACGCTTTAAGTAAAGTCAAGAATAAAAAATAGGCATGACGAGGTCATGTCATGCGGACAATGCATAACCCGACCATGGTCTCTACTGTAATAAGGAGTGGAAAGCATGAAAATGTAGGTCTAGCAGAGGGCGGCCGAGTAAGGTCGGAAGATTAGATTAGGAAATTTTGCCTGAATAAGGTCGCTGCAGGTGGTGAAGGACAGGCCTGTTTGGATAGAAATGGGGGAGGCCATTGTCTGGCAGTCAGCATGAAAGGGTACTTCAAAATTACCAATTGTTCCTTAGTGTCTTTTCCGCTGCTAATATGGCGTACCTAACATCGCGTGAACCTTTCACATCCGTACAATAGTGAATGCACCCCGCCGGGGTGGCGCAGTGGTTACGGCGCTCGACTACTGTTCCCAAGAACGCGGGATCGAATCCCGGCCTCGGCGGCCGCTTTTCGATGGAGGCGAAAAGCAAAGCGCCCGTGTGCTGTGCGATGTCAGTGCACGTTAAAGATCCCTGGGTGGTCTAAATTTGCGGAGTCCTCTACTACGGCGTCTCTCATAGCCTGAGTTGCTTTGGGACGTTAAACACCACAAACGAACGAATAGTGAATGCCTGGAGGCTGTGAACAAATGAAATTAACCAAAATTTACTCCATCTATTTATGATCATAGCAAGCCACATTGTTTCTAAAACGACAGCCGCTTTTTTTTTTTTTTCTCGGACATGCGTTTTCAGGTAATACATCATTCGTTGTTCTAAAATCTGCATACATAAGGGCGAAACGTATAGTTCCTCTCTTCGCGAAAACGATTGTCTCTACATACCGAGGGGAGCATTAAGTATCGTACTCAATAATGCAGGGGTCATTTAACCGAGAAAGCTAAACCGAAATAGAAGCAAGGTCCGGAGTTGTGGTAGGTTCTGCTTACATAGATAAGCAGAGCTACGAGTTGGCTCAGAAACAAGCTGCTTAAGATTAGCTGTTCAGTACTTACAGTAAGCCCATTTGAAACATCATAATGGAAAGTGGTAAGCGGTAGTCTGTAGCAGACAGATATATACATCTCTTATGTCTAACATGTCCACAGAGACTCTGCAGTGCGTTTGACCAACACATTCGAAGGAGAGATATCTCGGTCTGATACATTATACTAATATAAAAAAGAAACGATAAATAAATAAGATAAATAATGAGATAAAGAAACGACAGCACATGCGCTTTATTGTTTCTTTATCTGTGTGCCGTCGTTGTTACTCTGGAAATATTAGTAGCTATGCACCAACATACTCCACAAAGTGTTTTACTGATACATTAAAGCCTGCGGCTAAGAGTCTAGACGGTTGTTCAGCAGTGTTCTCGAAAATGTGCCAATTTGTGTTCCATGCCGTTAGAAAAAATTTTATGAATACATAACAGACTGCAGTTTCACTCCACAAAACGCGTCTATACTGACGGCCGCAGACTACCAGACGTGCACGCAGACATCTGATGCTGCTTCTTTAAGAAAGAACAGAAATGCGAACGTAGTCGTGACATAGAAAACTCAAAGAAAAGGACAGCAGCATTTCGTGGTTTGCACACACTGTTCCACACGCAAACAAGATAGCCAATGTTAACAGGTTCGAATAGACTTTACCACTGCATGCAAGCTGCACATTCTTCGCCGTATTAGTTGCCCCGTGGCGGGGCCAACTAATACTAATGTATGTAACTAATGTATGTAAGAGAAAACATCAAAAGAGGTTTGTATATTCGACAAGGTCCGTTGTTGAGCGAGTTTGCGAGCTTACACTCTCTCTTGCGAGAAACTGTATGCGGTGCAAGCAAAGCATTCCCTGAATCACAGATCAATTACACTACACAAAAATTATATGGTTACTTCCGAATGCCAAACTCTGCCACTTCACTGCTCAGAAGGCGCAAAGAAACGCTTACAAGAGTGAAACTTTACATTCGATAAGCGCATAAGTTGCAAAAGAATCAAGGATCGCCCCGCCCGGGATATCACGGAAGCACTCTAGTATCATATAGCTCTGGATGGCCGCTGCGTCCGCAGCCGTTTTCCTGTGTTGCGGTGAAGGAACTTGAATAATTTACAGCACGTCAAGCTTTCCGGGACACATTTTAATAGTGAGGTAGTGATACTATCGTGCACATGTTGACGGGACTGGTCTAAGCTTTCGAAGTCAAGCAAGTTTTCCCTGCGTTCGCAATGACTCGATAAAACTGCAGTAGAAAACCAATTTATTTCTTTTTTTGAAAATATATACACTGATTGCTATTGTGCCGTACAGTATGATAAAAAATGCTTTCAACAACTCATTGCTATATTTGTTTAAAATATAGGTATATGAAAAGGCGATTAGCCTTAGTTTGCACTTCTTGCACATTATATAATTACAATTAGTTAACATGAAGGGAAAGGCGCAGTATCTGTTACACTTGCTCTGTGGACAAGGGAAGGGAGGAAGGTGGGAGAGAAAGTCGAAAGAGAGAAAGGGGAGCCGTAGTAGAGGGCTAATTTCGACCACCTGGATATCTTTAACGTGCGCTGACATTGCACAGCACACGGACGCCACTTCGTTTCGCCTCCATCGAAACGCAGCCGCCGTGGTCGGGTTCGAACCCGGGAACTCCGGCACAGTAGTCGGGCATCTTACCACTGCACCACCCCGGCGGTTTCTTTTCCTTACGTCGCACACCAATAGGTGATGCCATACATGTAAATCCTTGTGAATTTCTGTAAATAAGCTAGTTGCAAATCAGGGCTGCGTGCGTTAGCTTCTGTCTTCGTCTGCACCCTTTACTGTTTCATGAAGCACGAACAACTCGCCCGCTCCTTAACCCTAGTAAAATTATGTCACGTTAACAGGTGAAATGGCAATCGTACACTACGTATGTTTGATCGAAAACATGCTGAAAATGCCAGTAGAAAACTTGTTTTGAGACACCTAGGACGGTTATGCAGGCAAATGGTTGGTGCTGGGAGCAAGAGGCCCCAACGTTAGAGAAATTACCAGCATTAAGAGGTTCATGGGAATTCGATTTCAGTAACTACCCAGCAATAAATATGCGCACGTACGCTTTTATTTAGTGCGGGTACTCGTACGCAGAAAACCTACTTCCCCGTTTCAGACTGTTTCCCATATTGACTTTCGGAGTCCCCGTACTCTAGTCAGCTTTGATATTAGTCATACTTCTCTAAACTTATCTGGTTGTTCACACCACTCTCAGCAAAATAATGAACATTAGAAAAAATGAACTATCATTCCTTGGTATATTGGCACTGAGAGGAGCAGACAACATCAATTTAAATCTATATGCCTTCATTAATGGCACCGATTTGTGGAGTACGAAGGGCGACAATGGCCATGCGAAAACACTGTGATAGGGAATTCATAACGTTTTCGAGTAGCACGTGGGTATCCCGCTTTCAACAATAGCATAGCGAATGCGCCGCCGGCGGCAGCCATTCAGGCCAATATCCATGCTATGTGTTGTCTGCGATGAAGATATGCCATGCAAAAGCCAGAAGAACGGGTGTTCATTCGATCATTCAAAAACAACAAAAAAAAATAGAAAAAACGTTCACCGCAAGATACGGCCCCGAGGCTGCGATATATCGTAACAATTCTAGCCTCATCTTAATACCATTCTCACTCTCGTTGCTTTTCATTGACTAAAGCGATGTCTAGTCTCCAATATTATTGCCAAATGTCATGCAAAGCCCCGGACGGGGACAAAAGAGCGGAATAACTGGGAAGGAAACTCTGTATTCCAGCTGCTTCAATCGGCATATAGTACCTTCCTTGGCCCTGAACGGCACTTTCCCTTGATTCTAATCCGCGCGCCGGATGGCTGGTGCCGACAATATCGAGAATGTGGACCCGCTCCAGCTGATCACATGAATCAAATGCCAGATCTGAAGCTCTCCGGCTTCGCAAAATTGCCGTGCTCCGCCTTTCAAGACCATAATTGAAATGGAGACAGCGGCGCACCGAATCAAGCACCGAATTCAAAAAACTGTTCCCGAGCGATAACGGCACGTATAATTGTTTAGTTTTTCTGTTATTATGTGCCACGGTTTTAATAATGTTGTAAGGAGTTGTTCCGTGCGAGATTCTTTAAAGTAGCTAGGCTCATGGGACCTTGGTGAGAGCAGTAGCTCTCAAGTGCTGTCGGGATCATTTGGTTGGTTGGGTTGGGGTCTTTGGGTTATTCTTAGGGGGGGATACCGGACACGGGTTATGCCGGCCTTAATTCGCGGCGGCACTCTTGGTGTCCGGGGGGAAGGGGAGATGGGATGTTGGGAGGGGGGTCATCATCGTCGTCGTGGAGTCGCTCTCGTCGTCCTTGTCATCGGCTCCGTCGCCAGCGCTGTGGCCAGCAGGTCAGCAGGCCCGGTGGTGGGCTACAGTCTTGCAGCCAGGCCGGACTCCTCCAGGAAGGCCAGCAGGAGCCGGTGGGCTGCCAGGGGGCTCCTGGCCGGGAACAGCAGGTGCTCCTCGGTGGCAGCAGGAAGTCCGAGGGCCCGGTAGCCTGCCTCCATCTTGCGACGGTGGTGGGCGTGTGCCGGGCACACACAGAGGAGGTGCCCCAGCGTTCCTGCATCACCGCAGGAGGGGCATGCTGGGGTGGGGGCCCGGCCACGGACATACATCTCCGTGGGCGTCCAGGAACCTCCGGTGCGGAGGCGTAGGAGGAGAGTTCGTTCCCTGCGGGCGAGCTTGTCGGACAGGCGGTGGAAAGTCCTCCCCTCGGCGATCCGCCGATCGGGGTGCAGGGCCCTCACAGCCTTCTTGAGGGGGAGCCTGGAAAAGTCAAAGGCAGATACATGATTAGTGATACTTACCTGGTCGGAGTGGGCCGCTTTGGCAAGTGCGTCGGCCTCATCGTTGCCCTGGATGCCCGCATGGCCCGGGATCCAGTGCAGTAAGATGACGAAGCCGGCATCCTCCAGGGCCTGGAGTCGCGCTCGTAGGTGGCAAGCCGATAGCTGGAAGCAGGACGGCTTGCGCAGGAGCTGCAGTGCCGGCCTCGAGTCGCACAGGATGGTGTAGAAGCCTGGGGGCTGACCAGTCTCCAGGAAGTCCGCTGCCAGATGGAGGCCCGCCAGCTCGGCTGCAGTAGAGCTACCTGGAAAGGAGAGCCTGCAAGAGCTGGACACCCCCACCTGTGGGGCCGTCATAGCCGCTGCAGCCTGGCCCGTGGAAGGCAGGACCGAGCCGTCGGTGAAGAGGAGGGTGCTCCCTTTGCACTCTTCAATCAGGGCTGCGGCAGCCTGGCCCAGGGCAGCAACTGGGGAGCGGCGCTTGCTGACCCCCTCCAGGTCAAGGATGACCTGTAAAGGAGGACGTGTTGGTGGAGGAGGGAGGATGGAATACCCTGGGGCATCTCCGATGAAGTCCTTGTATACAGCCGTCAGTTGCCCAATCCGTGAATGGGGGGCGCTGCACAGCCGTGACAGGAGGGAAGCTCCATCAGGGGCATGGTGAAGGCGGTCCACGTGAGTGAGGCCTCTCTGGAGGAGCTGCAGGGGTAGGGGGTAGACACCGGCTTCCGCCAGTGTTGCCGCAATCCTAGAGCACTGCGTTGCTCCCAGCAGGCGTCGGATCCATTTCCTGCGTGCTCCGTCCAGGATGTTCACTCTGGTGGGCCTGAGGGAAACAAAAGGGAGGGCATAAAGTATCGAAGAGGTGGCGGCCGCCTCAAACAGCCGGATTGCCCATGATGTGGAGCAGCCGTTGCCCCCTGCAAGAAGACGTTGGGCTGCTCGGCCAACCCGGTTCAGATGACCCAGGTAGGCCTTGTCTGCAGGGATCCATGTGAGGCGGTGATCGATCACCAGCCCCAGGTACTTGACCTGGCGTCTCCAGGGCAGGCTGGTGCCGTCGATCATCAGGGTGGTTGCATGAGCTGACGCTCGTGCTCCCAAAGGGTGCACCATGAGGGCCTCAGACTTTGCGGCAGAGAGCTTGAGCCCCCTGTCGCGAAGGAACTGCTGCACGGAGTCGAGGGCTCGTTGAAGGGCTTTCCTGGCAGAGATCATCCTCCTCCTTGGGGCCCGGACCCAGAGCGCCACGTCATCAGCGTAGATCGAGGTCAGCACTCTGTGGTCCCGATCCTGTTTGATGGCGCTCGGGAGACCGGCCAGCACCAGGTTGAACAGGAAGGGGCTGAGAACAGACCCCTGGGGCACTCCGGTGTTGATGGGGCGAGGCGAGCTCAGGGTCTTTCCAACCCGGACCTGCAGGGTACGATTAAAAAGAAAGGCTGTGATGAAACGCCGCAGGTTACCTGTGACTCCCAGGTCATCCAGAGCCTGTTGGATGGCCTGGTGTGGTAGGTGGTCGAAGGCAGACTCGACGTCCAGAAGGGCGAGAAAGGCGACGTCGCCCATGTACTGTGCCTCTTCCAGGGTGGACACTACATCCGCGATGGAGTCCGCTGTGCACCTGTGTCTCCGGAACCCGGACTGGCATTCAGGGAGAAAGTTCTTCACCCGTGCGATCCAAGAGAGGCGCTCCAGGACCACGGACTCCATGGCCTTGCAGGCTGCAGATGTCAGGGATCATTTTACGATGTTCCAATCATGGCACACGCATAAAAAAAGCCTCGCCTGATCACAAATCACGCTTATATATAGCAGACTATTTGGAATTATAGGCCGTTTTCTACGCCTTGTCACACTGTTTCAGCGAAAGTGTGCATGTAGCTCTTGTAAGGGACCGAGGGGCACAGCAGATTAGCGCGGGATTTCGGGGAAACTATATGGCTACCAGCCCAGCTCCTCTTTGTTCTCGTAGCATGAGTGGACGCAGGTGGTGCGCAGACAGGAGGGCGCCGCGAGGCACCTTGCGAATCACGCAAAGCCATTTAGGATGACGAGCTTTACGAGCTGAGTGACAGCCAGTGACGTGGTGAACACCAGCTTGCACGCGCCGTCTCAACCCGGCAGTCGAAGGTGTTACACACATTCACGCGGGCACCTGATGGAATCCGGAGGCGAGCACCTAACAATAGCACTGCACTCGGGACAACAGGCGAGCGGTGGCAGGACCGCTGACTGCTCTTTCCTTTCTCCTTTTCTTTTCTGTACACCGGGTTGAGCGCGCTGTCGCGACCTCGCAGTCGCAGGTGAGACGCTCGTTCACGCAAGCGCCCGATGGAATGTGGTGGCGAGCACTAACAAAAGCGGTTCACTTGTGAGGACCGCCGAGGTGTGCCAGTACCACTGACCACTCTTTTGGGCTGGCAGGAGCTGCCAACTTGGGTCTCTCGTTTCACATGGGACTGTTATGTCAGAATCAGCCTGCTGGGACTCTGGCAATCACGTTACCCTTATAGGCCACTAAGGCACGTTCATATGGGTTGGTTAAAACGGGGCTTTATATGTGGGTTGAGGAAGAAGAAAAACAGGAGAAGAAGAAGAACGCTCGGTCACCCGCAGCTGATGCTTTCGCTCAATATTTGGTTCAGCACGGTTGAATCATTGTAATTTTATATATTTTTTGTAGCATGGGCTCGAGCGTTTCAACGGCCAGGTGAACGGCCAGGTGCACCGCGGAATCTAGGGAGGACGTGACCCTGAGAGAGAGAGAGAGAGAGAATGAGAGAGAGGGGTTAGTTCTCTTAAAGTTGAAGGGGAAGCTGGATGTCGGAAACAACCAATCAGATTGATGTTTGTGGTGATTGGACGTTGTGGAAATTAAGGCTAGACCTCAGGGGGTACAGCCGAGCCCGAGGGCCAAGTCCGGTGCTCTGGGCTAGGTTCAGATGCTCTGCATCTTCGGCTATGCCGAAGTAGGAATATTGCCCAGTTAGCCATTCCCAACTTGCAACTCTGTTGTAAATGTTGTTGTTGTAATTACTGTGTATATAAATATTCAGTTACTCTTCTGGCAACCTCCATTCTTCAAATCTTCTCACCATACCGTCTCCAACGGGGCGCCTCTGGCCCAAGGAACCTCCGCTGCAAGTCGTATACCGTCTCTGACGGCGCACCCCTGGTGCACAGAGAAAAAGAACCAGCAGCGGAACTTAGCTGCTCTTACAAATGTGTTCGCTCGTCACTTCAATGTTTAATATGCGTAACCACAAATGCCAAATTTTTCGGGAACTAAGCGGAAATATAAAAATGCATCCGCATACCGAAAAACACAGTAATGAGTATAAGTAACAATAAACAACTTGCGTAAACGTGGTTGATCTCGCTGCTTTTTTCTTTTTTTT
>JAJIZL010066348.1:0-11209 GCA_023969395.1 Amblyomma maculatum | reverse complement strand
GGTATGTTGGGCCGTCGGTCGCTCTGGGCGTTTAACCGCTACGAGGTGACGAGAGCCCTATGGAAAATGGTGGCGGTGCCAGCGCTAACATACTCAAATGCAGTTCTGTGCATCTCCGCCGGTACCCGGGAGTTTCTTGAGCGACAGCAGAGGGCAGTCGGCCGGGTAGCTTTAGGGGTGCCCAAACACATAGCGGTGGAGGGAATCCATGGGCGAGGTCGGATGGTCCTCTTTCTCAACGAGAGAGGCGGCGGCCAAAGCAAAATATGAGGACCGACTGATGCGCCTCCCGGCAAGTAACCTGGCACATATCAGACGCTAATCCACCTGGTGTATGCTGGAATAGCAACGAAGTGGACAAGGCGGCTAGCGAGGCTGCAGAGACGGTACCATCTGCCAACAGTATGCCTCTCGGATGTACCGGCGGTGAGCCAGGGGAAGAAGCTCAAGCTGAAGGTGAAGGAAGCTGAGACAGCTGAGTGGATGCGCAGGGCAAAGGAGAAGTCATCCCTGGCATTGTACAGCGCGCAGAAGACAGGGATTAGCCCAGAACCATTTTATGACAACTCCGTGGGGAGCGGGCTACTGGCTGAAGCCAGGTGTGGAGCCTTGAGGACGCGGCAGTGGCGATCTAGGTTCACTAGCAAGTGCGTATCTGACTGCGCCCTCTGCGGAGCGGAGGAGGAAACTGTGGAGCACGTGATACTTGGATGTGTTGAGATTTCTCCCGCCCCTCGCACGGCGTCGCTGCCGGTCGCCCTTGGCTTCGCAGGCAACACGGCTGACACGGCAGAGGGAAGCACCGACGGGGCCGCGGCGTCACATGAAGAAGGGAGCGGAGTGTTATCGTGTTATCCCTTGGTGCAGTCGTGGAATGTACGAAGAGACGCCTGGAGTTCTGGTGGACACGAGGAGCAGTGCGGCCGGAGCGGCGCAAAGACGTGGAGTGAATTAACATCTGTTCCCTCCTTTTTCCTTTTTTTTTTGTTTTTTTTTTTTTTCTGGTCAGATCCCACTGGGTGATCGCCCGTTCAAAAGGGTACGACCATATCGCCATATCGCCATCGCCATCACGGTTACAGTGTACAAAGTATTCTAGTACACTGTATCACGATGGAAGTCTATCTTGCACCGTGATACAAATGCGCTCAAGTACAGTCGTACAGCACTGTAGCTCAAGGTTTGATTCCGTTAATTTAGGCAGGCGTAGCTTTCGCAAAGGGTCAAGGCTTGAGCGCTAAGAAAATACAAGCTGCGAATGCATCACTTTTATCTAGGCAGATGAGCATTTCCCCTCCCGGATAAGAAATTAACCCGCAGCCAATCAGTCACGTTATGCTTGCTCCAAACGAACTCGTACCCCAGCCCATGGCGCATGAAGCACATCGACCCAGACTACGACGGACAACATGTGTGTGAACGGTGCAGTGACCGTGCACTTAAACCATATACTGTGTGGTTGTGCATCGAGCGACGCCTACGCCAAGAACAAGGAACATTGGGACAAAGTGTTAAAAAGTGCTTCACTACATGATCAGCTTCGGGCTGTCCAGGAGGCCCGCGCGGCGGCGGAGAGCTTCGGGCTCTCTGTACCGACGTGGAGCTGCCCTCTACACCTGGCGCCTAGCCAAGTGTTCTTCAGGACCCCTACTGTGGGAAATAAAGTTTTACCAAACCAAATGCATCACTTCCTTGTCACTTCTCTGTAAACAAGTGAAGAATTGACTTTTATTATACTTTTATGAACGGATAGTTATGAAAGGTTTAACGAAGTGTCTAAAGATACGTCCGACGTACCCATTATACGGCGGACGTCGATATACAGGCTCATGGCTATATGCACGTCGAACACGTATGTGCACCGCGACTCCCGATGAGGTGCTACGAAGAGTTCATCCATTCTAACATAGATCACGCTCTTCACTCAGGATTGTGTACGGCAAGCATCGCTTGTCACGCACATAGCTGCAGGCGATGCGACGTACTACACCAGCTCCGCCAGCTGGCATCGAGATACGCACATTCACGAGCAGCTTTCGCTTCGCACTGTCACCTCGATCTGCCTGTAATTCAAGCGAGCTATTCCTAGCATTTACGCTCTTTTAGGCCCTGCATCGACCTCCGAAGATCGAGCGCCGGCACAAAACACACGCCTCGCCGTGCAGAACATTCGGCCGTCTAAAGTACATATGCTGTATGTGACATATACGTCATACGCTCGTTCCTGACATGCAAACAGAGGAAATAGAATGATTCTAGTTAAATTCTTCCTTTAGATTCTACCTCAGAGCCTTAGATGGCAAAAGAGACGCCGAATATACTAGAAGCCTGCGCAGTTACAGGCGAGCTGCACGTCGACTCGTCGAGGCGAAGACCCGCTTCGCCGCAATACATGAGTGCACAACCGGAAAGCCAGAAGCGCGAATGATCCATTTCCCTACAAACAGCAATGTTTTTTGATATTTAGAGGAAGTCTAGACAAGTACTCAGCCTGCATCTTTTTCTCGTCGTTGAATTTTGCGTACATGTAGTTTAAACGCCCGTATGCTCGAGGTTAGCGTGACCCGAACGAGCGCGGGAGATATGCATGTGTCGCCGGACTTCGGTATGCGGTAGAAAATGTGCGCTGCACATTTCGTTGCAGATGCTGATTTTTGGAATTGTGCAGAGTGTCATGCAAGCAATCATTGCTACAACCACGCATCCGTGTTCCCACGGCTGGCCTACCCTGATGCGCATAAATGCTCCACTGTGGACGTATCAATGATTGAAGAGAGGACGGATTTTCATAATATTGGGCGCGAAATCGATAGCTACCAGTGCTCAGTGGAAAAATTCTGCCTTGACCATGCACAACAGTTCGCCTTTCAAGTCCGCGGTCAACGCTGGTCCGGCGGAGCGATTTTCCACACTACATCGCTGACCTGCTAGAAAACCTACCTAGGCGGCGTTTGACATTCAGTTGCATTTTGTGGGCCCCGTAAAGTAAAGCAACGCCTTCAGAAACGCACTGTTCAAAAATGTCTTCTCTTTAATACTTTCACTACAGGCTTTCCAACAAACAAAGCAGGTGGACGCTGATAAAACACTTGAGTACTCCAGTCGAAACCAAACACCCGCGCGTCTTTAGAGATCTGTAGAATCGCCTTCACAGTTTTTAAATTTATGCTAGCATTTGGAAAAGGTCACTTTCCGATCGCTGGGACATTAGACCCGCATGACAGAACTGTCACGTGAATAAGGACCATACCAGACTGAAAGCTTATAAGTGTTGTGTTGGTTTTTATGATGCATAACAGACTAATATGCTGCCATGCACCAAGAATAAGGTTCAATGTATTTATTTTGTGTGTAATGACTAGTGTTCTTTAGGATGGGGCTTGTTCAGGAACGTTGCGTCATTTTAGGAAACCAAAAATGCAGGGAATTCGGACTAGCGCAGTCTCTCCTAGGATCATGCTGGGATGGAAAGAGATGTTGCAAAACTGTAAAAAATATTTTCCTCTTATTTTCTCGAGTCTGGCACAGATGTAAGACATGGTTTATTGTTAGTTCATATACACACTCCTTGCATATTGGTTTGTCATCTTTCATAAGTATGAAGCTGTGTGTCAGGTGTGGGTGTGTCTTTTGTGAAGATGACCTGAAATGTACTCCATGGTGTTTTTGATGACAGCATGATTTCCATTACTCGATGACAGGTTTGACAAAGTTTAGTTTGTTGTTGATTTCAATGTTTCAAAAATCCTGCCGTTTCACTCTCAATTTTCTTTGTACAAGATTCTTGGTATCTTCATGAAGCATATTCACCCTCTGTAGTTAAGTGTTGTGGTAAGGTAACCTGGTTATTTCTTTTAATCACCTTTCAAGACAGCTGTCCTGCTTTCATAAAGAGTAGGGCTTCTGACGACAGGAACTCCTTGGAAGTCATAATGAGACCCATAATCATGAGCTATCTAAGGTATGCATATATATGTCCATCGCTCAGTGGAATGGTGCCAGCACGCTGTTAGAACAGGTCTTGTGGTAGCAACAACCATTGTCTGAGGTGGTCCTTTAATGGGCATTGGAGTGCCATGTAACTGCAGGTACCAACAAAACTCTTAATTATGCCATGTGATGCCACCCTTGCATGCATATAGGTATGCATTTCAGAATCTGCAGTGCACCACTTGACCATTTCCACCAATGTTAGTGCAAAAATGTCTTTTTCATGCATGTTAGCCATCATGATTAACAGACAGACCCTGTGCACAAGCCAAAAGTACCACGGGCCAACTGTCACGAGGCCACACGACATGGCAGGAGCTGTTAACTCGAGCTTACAAAGTTATATTTTGAAATATGTTCCGCGACATTTCAGCTTCGAGTAAGAAAGCTTACTCCTAGGCCATGGAGGCATGTTTGTGCAGTTTGGTTAACGTGAGGCTTACAGAGGTCTATGCCAGGTTGTCTATCACATAACAGGGCTGCCTATGACCATATGCTAATGAGTATGTGTGAGATAACAGAGACATGAATTAAGGAATTAGTGATTAAGTTTGTAGCAAAGGGCATGTAAATGAATGGGAATCCACAGTGGGATCTGCAGACAAGAGCCATTAATGCTGGTGCATCATACCCTTACAGGTGGAGATTAGGTGCCGCCTTAATTTTTTGTCTGCTCAAGGCTTGTCATTTTCTTCATTCTTCCAGATGAGGAAGATGTGAAAACGATAGTATCGAGAATGCCCGAGACCATCGTTAATAAGGATGCTGATCTGAACAGTGTAAAAAAATATTTCACAAAAGATGGGTGACTATAGTAATGCTGGCAACAGTTGAAGCTAAGTGGAAAGGCATGAAATTGAAATGCAACGAATGCAGATATGTTGCGAGACGACCAGCCTGCGGTGTGCGACATCTGTCTCTGTTAGTTTCATCAAGTGATTGGCCAAAGCAGATGGGGCTTGTGGTTTTTTTTTTGTGTGTGAGAAGTGCAGTCTAGTAGCATAGATGCAACCTTGCCCATTAACAAATGGAGTGCAGTAAGTGCGTTGTTTTGTTTTTGTAAGATGTTCATTGTTTCCATGCAAATATTATGAGAAATTTCTTCCTAGAGGATGTTTACTGACATGTGAATATAATGTGCAATAAAACTGGTTTTTTTTTTGCTATGTACTTTTCCTTGTATACATTAGTTCTGTTAAAGAAATGTAATGGCGTGCATTTTATTACTTGACCCCGTTGTGCTGGCTCGGTAGTTAAAGTACTTGGCTGCTGAACCCATGGATGCAGATTTGATTCCAGCCACAGCAGGGGCATTTCAATAAAGGCAAAACAATAGGCTGTCATGCACTCTGCAGTGTCAGTGCATGTAAAAGAACCCCACTTGGTCGAAATTATACAGGAGCCCTCAACTGTTGCGTCCCTCATAGTTGTTTTAGGATGCTAAACCAGATATTATATATTACTCTGATTAAAATGCTATTCATGGTCAGTTAATCACACACAAAATGACCAAATTTTTCTGCAATGGACAGCAGCTGTTGTACAATTTTATTTTAGTCCATGAAGAATATCACACTGGCTCCACATGGCTTTCTGTAGACCCTTGATATGTGTCACAATCACACACCCAATTATGTATTTATCTATGGGCACCTGTGCGTGCATGGAGGGGACCATTACTTTTCATTTGTCAACTGAAATGCATGATCCACATCATTCTTGTAATTCAACTGCCTGCTATTTAAACTGTCTAGCAGTGATGCAAGTTTCAAAGAACTGCAATTAGCAAATTAATCCGCAGGAAACCATGCCAATAACTGCTTTGGTTACATCTTCAACAACTGTTTGAGAACTACAATTAGACAAATGTTGTGCAACATAGATGAGAGGTTCCAAAATCTAAAAAACAATTAACACATCCTACATGTGGCATGTAGGGTTTCACATCCTAAAGTGACATATGTAGCTATGAAGAATACTGCAGTGGAGAGCTCTAGATAAATTGACTGCCTGGACTTTGTACTTTGCGTTGACATCTCGCAAGAAACAAATGCGTTTGCATATAGCCTCCACCAAAGTGCAGCTGCTACCACTGGGATTAAATATCACGACCTTGGGGCACTTTATACAGCGAAGTATGTGCCGCCTTGTTTGAAATCAATACCCTACTTAACGTATGTTCGACCACTGCTCGAATACGCTTGTGCCGTATGGTACCCTTGGCAAATAACACTGAGCAATAAAATTGAAAACATCCAAAATAGAGCAGCAAGGTTTGTCCTGTGTCGGTACTCGAGAACTGATAGCTGCACCGTCATGAAAAAGGAATTAGGATGGGAAACCCTCTCCTCTTGAAGAAGGAAATTACGACAAACTGTTGTACCAAATATACCGCAACAAAACAGGCATTCGAAAAGAAATATACTTACAAAGGCCACATTATGTCTCTGCTTGCACAGATCATTGTTTTAAAATTTTGGAATACCATGCCAGAACTAACATGTATGCCAGTTCCTTTTTTGTTCGATCCATCAGTGAATGGAATCGGCTTTCAAGTCATCAAGTGAGCTCCATAAATGAAGATGTTTTTTTCCACTCTGTAACCCCCCTGCTGTAGTGCCCTCGGGCTAAGCGGGGTAATCATTGAATAAAGAAAATAAAAGAAATAAAGTAGCTGAACGTGTCGCTGAGATGTCGCAGTGCATTACAGCTGTCACATGCATGGCAGATATTCATGTTCAGCTTTGGACAGAGAAGCTTAAAAGTGTACCATTTGAGTTTGTCTAGCATCAAAAAGCAAAAAGAAATTAAGAGAAAAACTAAAAAAAAAGAATATAATAAATTGAAAAAGCACTAGTCATTAACACATAAACCATATTCGTTCCTTTATTAATGATAAAGTGGCCTTCAACAATAGTACAAAGTCTGAACATTTAGGAAGATGCTGTGCCAGGCAGCTGATATTTCCCAGAAGCCTGAACCATTTCACCTGTAGTAATGCGTATCTCGACAGTGTGGGCTGTGCACTTAGTTTTCTGTCTACTCCAACAAGCAAAAACTGTATCATGTGCATTTTCCCAACAACTTTGTGCAAGGCCAGGTTAAAGTATTGCCATTTAATTTTTTTTTTCGAAGCTTCAAAACGCACTAATGTAAATAGGCGTGTACTTTGTAGAAACACCACATCTTCCGAGTTTTGAGCTCTACAGTGCAGTCTGATAACAAATTGTCGATGACTTATTGTCGTCGACTGTTGCACAGCGCGTGCAATTCTCATGACGCCACGTTTTTGGACTTACCACTGCACCTAATAAATACTAGCATGCACTCGGTACATCGGCGATCATAAATGGACAGCTGATGTCCGTCCGGACATCGGCGCTCGAATCACATCATCAAGGCACTCTCGTAGTCTCACACAGCACTTTCGTTACGACGTAGCACGGACCCATCATCAGTTCAGTTCAGTCGTGTCCGACTCTTCGTGACCCTATGGACCATTTCACGCCAAGCTTTCCGGTCTCTATCTTCCTAACATCACATAACCCATCATAATATCTCGGAAAACACAAACCGGCGCCTACACCTCCATTCGCACAACAAACAAGGATGACGCGATGCTTGGGCTACAGACACATCGGCGGTACCCAGCTTTTTCAGCGCCGCTTGTATGTATGTCGAACTTGCAGCACAGCAAAGCACATATAAAGCGACGCGTTACGTGACGCATCTCATCGCAGATTGAAGAGAGGAAACTTTAAGGAATCAAAACTACATAACTAACGTCGTAGACGTTCATTCACATGATAACGAGGACCAAATGAGCGGGCGAGGGGGCCGCGGGCTGGCCGTCAACACCGCGATGACATGCGCTTGCGCTGGTCGTGCTTGCCACCTTGCCCCTGTCCAGCTCACGTAAATCTATCATCACGCCATCACGTAGTCTATCACCCATTCTAGGCACTATTCTTGCCACTGTACTGTTCTTCGTAATTTCACATTTCACGTATGCTTGGATCCACCGTGTTTGCACTACTTGGGCCATGCATGGACCTCGCACACATGGAGGAAGAAAAAAACTAGAAGGGAGCGCCGCGGCGGAAAAGTGAAGCCTAGTCATAAAGAATCATGGGAAATTAGCCGTCACGTGATACGGCAAGCGGTAGTCGGTAGCTGGTTTCGGTTGCGGTTTCGCACGCTTCGCTCTGAAGGAATGCCTTCGCGTGGCCTTCGCTACGCGACGCCTGCACTAGAAATTTGAGGCGCGCGCTGCGAGCAGGCGGTAGATGGAACTTTGGACTTTTAGACGGGTTGATCCCGTGGGGGCTGCCGCCGCCGCGCAGTGCACCCGTGTATTTCGCGAAGTATGGCTGGGTTCTCTCAGCTGCGCCAAATGAAATGCTTGCGGGGCTCGGCGATCAGACGAAGCACGCGAGAACAAAAAGGACGAGGGGACGAAGCGCTGATCATCGCTTTGTCCTGTCGTCCGCTGTATTCTTGTCCTCTGTCTTTATGCGCTGAGTCCCGCAAGCATGGAATCAAACCAACTAGCCCAACAAAAAGTACCGCCATATGAAATGCTGCGTGCCGGGATGCAAGAACTACACGGATATACATCTCGGGGCTGTCGCTCCAACGGTGAGTATCCTGTTATGCGCACTCCTCGAGAAACGAAACGCTTGTTTGTCAGGGCAGGTGCGTATTGTTCGAGACGACAATCGTTTGATTCATTTAGGAAATGCAGGCCTCAAATACACATTGTTACGCTGAAGCCAGTTCCCCAGACATGCAATTTTATGTCGAATTCGTAGTCTCCCTGACGAAGTTCTCACTAGTGTGCCTATAAACACGGAGTACAATGCAACAACTGTAAACAAAGTAACTTATGTGTTACGACGAGACGCGCAACTTTCGGCAGACCACTCTGGTAGGCTTTCCGCGGGAACCATCCAAAGTCACTAAAAAATACCATGTACCCTGCTATTTTTGAGTCTGGCAACTATGTTGGCTAAAGAATAATTGCGCGCAAGAGAGAGAAGGGAGCGGCGTCAGAGGAGGTTGGCTTGCGGAGGCTGCGCGCGCTCCCTTTTTTTTTTTCTTCCTCCATGCTCGCACACCTCGTATCAACTTCAATTTGGCTACATTTGGCTATCGCTGCCATTAACCACTACAACACTACAATCTACACATCCGGCTTTTCCGATGTATCCCAAGTCCAAAAGGCCCATCTCCATCCATCTACCTTGCGTATCCCGGAGAAAAATGCATAGGGTCCGTCGGACGTTAAACTTGAACCCCACCGACCGGGTCCGTCCGCCGTACCTCTGAAAAATATTTCCCGGATCCGACCGACGTATCCCGAAGAAAAACGCACCAAGTCCGTCGGACGTACCTTTAAAGTATAGTGAACTATACTTTAAAGCCAGACGCACCTCAAATGGATTGACTTGGCTTTGTGTCGAGTTCATTTGTTCCATACTCGAAAAAGAAAACGCGTGCAAAAGCCGCAATTTAATAAAATAGAGTGTGCAAATATTGTACAAAGTAATTTATATTATAAAAATAAAGCACTTTTTTTAGTAAGAATTGCTTGCATGTGGAGGATCACTTGATTCTGGGGGTCAACTGGGTCAACTGAGGTTCGCGATATGTCCCGTGTAACTACAATCGACTGCCGTTCAGTTCAACGTCAGTTGGAACGCTGAACTGGGATTTAACTGAACGGCAGTTGAAACTGCCCACCCCTGTTACACGGGCGTTTTCAACGGCAGTTCAGTTGGCGGTCAATTTAACTGAACGGCAGTTAGCGATGTTACACGGCAGCGCCAACTGCAGTTGAAATCTCAACTGCGGTTCAGTTCAACTGAGGTCGGCGGTCCCAGTTGAACCAGTCAATTGACAAGGTGGCTGTCAGCGGACGCACCGCATCGACCGAGTCGGCGGCATTTCCAACCGCTGTGCGTTTTAAATCACATGAAAGGTTGCTGCCTTAGCTAACGCAAGTCCCAGCCTGCAACTTTAAATACTCAAACGAGTGTCAAAACACAAGCGCGCGAAGCGGCAGCAAAAAACGACGATTAAGCAGCGAAGCCAGACGCACCTCAAATGGATTGACTTGGCTTTGTGTCGAGTTCATTTGTTCCATACTCGAAAAAGAAAACTCGTGCAAAATGTGCAATTTAATAATATAAAGTGTGCAAATGTTGTACAAAGTAATTTATATATGAAAAATAAAGCACTTTTTTTAGTAAGAATTGCTTGCATGTGGAGGATCACGTGATTCTGGGGGTCAACTGAGGTTCGCGATATGTTCCGTGTACAGTGTTCCGTGTAACTACAGTCGACTGCCGTTCAGTTCAACGTCAGTTGGAACGCTGAACTGTGATTTAACTGAACGGCAGTTGAAATTGTCCGTGTAAACACGGGTATAACACGGGTGTAAAGCCAGCGCAACCGGCCCTAGCTTTGACTGGAAATGTAGTGGTAAGATGCAAGATGCCAGACTACTAGTACCCGGGTTCGAACCCGACCTCGGTGGCTGCGTTTCGATGGAGGCGAAACGAAGAGGCGTCCGTGTGCTGTGCTATGTCAGCGCACGTTAAAGATCCCCAGGTGGTCGAAATTGCACCGTAGCCCTCCACTGTACGGCTCCTCTTTCTTTCCACTTTCACTCCCACTTTCCTCCCTTCCCTTACGGCGCGGTTGAGGTGTCCACAGAAAACAAGTGAGACAGTTACCGCGCCTTTCCCTTCCTATTTCATACATCAGGTGCATCAATCAATCAATCAATCAATCAATCAATCAATCAATCAATCAATCAATCAATCCCCTGTTTTGGGGCGCAATAAAAGAGTTCACCACCACTTATCGCTACAAACAGCGACGAAGAGCGACAGACATTTTACAAATAAAACATAAAACAAGTTTTACGTCATGTCCGGCAAGTTATTAGAGCCATTTGTTTAACCTACACCAGTGTAGGTTTGCTGCACTGCTGTAACTGGTGTAGGTTAAACAAATGGCTCTAGTCCATGCCACTGTGGTCCAACCAAACCTTCTTTATTGGAATGCTCCGTCGCTTCTGCGCATGCGCCAGCTGAAAGAAGTGAGGAGGAATAACTTGCCGGATGTGGCGTAGACTTGTTTTATGTTTTGTTTGTAAAATGTCTGCCGCTTCTCGTCGCTGTTTCTAGCTATTCTAGCGATAGGCCGATAGCTG
>JAJIZL010066347.1:0-32509 GCA_023969395.1 Amblyomma maculatum | reverse complement strand
AGTTTTCGGGTCTGCTACTGTTCCGGAGTACCCGGACTCGAAACCCACCGCCGGCGACTGCATTTCGATGGAGGCGAAACGGAGAGGAATCCGTGTGCTGATAATAATGATAATAATGATAATAATAATAATAATAATAATAATAATAATAAATATCCCTTTATTTGCGTCTTAAGACATAACATGGGAGACCGGCAGTAAAAGCTGCCACACAGGACAGCTTGACAGGGCCGCTGACCCTGCTGTACACTTCACAGCAAGGCATGGCACATCACTTAAAAAGAAAGCGCAGAAACCAAGAAACTGCATACAAATAGCTACATCAATGAAACGCACGTTTTTACCCAAGGATGTACCACTAATTTAATTTTTGGTCATTTGTATGAACACAGGCTGTCTTTAAAAGAAAGAAAAAAGAACAAGCAAAAGGTCACTAGGGTAAAAAAAAAAACATCAAACAGGAATGTAATGGTGATGAGTTAGATGTTCATTGTTTTTTAACAACATTCGACGAAAAAAGGAAAACGTACAATTGCAGTGAGAATTCTTACTTATAAATAAAATAATTGCGAAGTCCTTTAAATGTAACCTTCTCAAACTGAACATATGCACAATCTAATCTCTTAAACAATCTGGGTAATTTATATTGCAAAGTTTGCAGACCATATGTTGTTCTAAAAGTTCCCACTTTCCAAAGCACTGTGTGGCGTGTCTGACATGTAGCAGTAGCTTCTTGTAAGTTGGCTAGATGATATAAACGTGAAGAACTATTTGCATTTTCATTCTTAAAAGCCTTAAAGAGAACATAATCAAAATACTTGTAAACAGCGAATATGTTGTATTTCTGGAACAAGTGATATGTATGTGAACTGAGAGGCCGATTTTCCATTACTCTCAAATATCTTCTCTGTAATTTGTAAAGTTTCTGCAAATTTTCATACGTTGTAGCCCAAACTAAATGACGATAATTAAGTCGCGAAAACAACAACGCGTTGTAGATTCACATGAAAACTTTCGGTGGCAGTACGTTACAATTGCGGTATGCTAATTCTATTACCTGAGCCAGCTTGATTACCAAACTGTCTACGTGGGTGTCCCATGACATATTATCCTAAAAACTAATCCCCAACATATTAATAGTGAAACTAATTTCTAGAAGAATAGTGTTTAAGTAGATGGTCTTTTCTATAGCTATGCGCTTGTTTTTACTTCGAAAGAAGACGGGTTTTGTTTTATTTGCATTAATTTGTAGGCTACTCTTACTCGTCCACTCATCCAATTTCACTAACAATAAATTCGCAGCATCGACAAGTTCATCGCCAGTGTTACCTGTTAGTAGTAGTATTCTTGTATCATCCGCGTACATGATAAATTTAGCGGTTGTATCAAATTTTGCGATATCATTTACATTCATGTTAAATAAATAAGGTCCTAATATACTTCCCCGTGGGACACCAGAAAAGATGCGTAATAAGTTTGTGACGACGATTTGCCTGCGGTTTTCCAAATAGGAGCGTATAAGAGAATCCACTTTTCCACGAAAGTCATAGCGTTGAAGTTTCTTACCTAAAATGTGATGATTGATGGAATGAAACCCTTTAGAAAGATCAATGAATATCCCTAATACAAAATTACTTCTTTCAATCAGATTTAGGATGTATTCTTTTTCTTCTGGTAAAGCGAGCTGTGTTCTTAAATCTTTACGAAAGCCATGTTGAGAATCAGATAATTCGATGAATGGATGTTAGGAGCGTCCCCTTTGAAACGGAGTGGTGATTGTCAGCGCCATGCTCAAAATACTTTTTTTGCGTTTTTTAACTTCGATATTCCGTCACCTTTAACGACTTTCCTCTTGCCCCGGGTTATCTTGAAATACCAGTGTTTAATTTCGATTAAGCTTCCATGCGTCCCCTCCCTGCTTCTTATCCACCAAATACCCCACCGGGGTGGCGCAGTGGTTACGGCGCTCGACCACTGTTCCCAAGGACGTGGGATCGAATCCCGCCCTCGGCGGCCGCTTTTCGATGGAGGCGAAAAGCTAGGCGCCCGTGTGCTGTGCGATGTCAATGCAGGTTAAAGAACCCCAGGGGGTCAAAATTTCCGGAGTCCTCCACTACGGCGTCTCTCATAGCCTGGGTCGCTTTGGGACGTTAAACTGCACAAACCAAAACCAACCTTATCCACCAATCTTCCAAACGTCTGTTGCTTACCTCTACCGCCGAGTCGTTCAAGCTTCCTTTGTTACCTCTAAAACAACGTTACTAGAACAAACTCAGTTTCACAGCTCCCCATACCGGATGGATGGATGGAATATAGGAGCGTCCCCTTCGAAACGGGGTGGTAGCAGTTGCTATCATGCCCATTTTCCCCCTATATCTTAATTATTGTTTTAGATTGGTTAACTATACCATCATTCGGTTTGTTGAATTTTTGTTTCTACATTACTAACATTATGTTACTTTTCTGCTTTTAAGCCACCAATCTTCAAATCGTTTAATTTGCTAGCTTCCACCGCAGGTTCTTTCACCCGACCACTGGTATCTCTAAAGCCCAGAGCTTCAGGAAGAGTGACTGCGCCTGCATAGACTTCCGGATGGATACAATTACATTCAAATACAATATGGTCAATTGTTTCAGTGGAGTTACCACGTACTGCACATGCGTCATCTTCATTGTTAAATTTCTTTTTGTAGCTGCGTGTTCTAAGGCACCCTGATCGAGCTTCAAAAAGTAGGGCACTGCCTCTTGAGTTATCAAAGAAAGCTTCCTTCCTGATCTGTCTTTTCCGCTTTCGGTATAGTTCCACACCCTGTTTCTTTTCCATCTAATTTATCCAATTTTTACCTTCTGTGTTTTTCACCAGTTACTTAATGCTCTTTATTTCTCCGTCCTTGTGACTAGCATACTTACTAGTTACCTAGTTCTTTTCCTCCATTATGAGTCAACGTTTTTTAGGTATAGGTGTTTAAATACTTCAGCTGCCCATATGTTGCTCTCCAAATTCCTCAGGCGTTCCTCATATAATATTTTACTCTGAGCTTCCCGTGCTTCGAAAGATGTTCAGCCCATACCTCCCTCTACTGCTTCATTTGAGGTTTTACCGTGGGCACCCAGTGCTAATCGTCCGACGGCTCTCTCATTTATTTCTAATGTCGACTGTACCTCTGATTTTAGGCACAAAACCGCATTTCCGAAGGTAATCCCGGGCACCATCATTCCTTTCCAAATACCACTCAAAACCTCATACCTGTTGTATCCCCACAATGCCCTATGCTTTATTATCCCGGCATTTCTTCGCCCCTTTGCCTTAAGTGATCGCTCATGCTTTTCAATGTATGCCAATCCTTCGTTTACACATAACCCTAGATATTTATATTCTGCTACTCTGGGTATTTCATGGCCTTGTAGTTTAACACCCTGATCAGTTGAGCCGTTGAAAATCAGCAGACCCGAATTAACTGCGCTAAAGCTGAAGCCTAGAGCGCCCCCTTCTTCTCCGCATTTTCCACTCTAGATATTCCGATGCATTGGGTAAGCATGAACAGGCTATCATCTAAGCGCCTACCGTTTCTAAAGCCGTTCTGAAGTTCTCCGAGTATCTTGTTACTTTCTACCCATGCTTGCTTCTTTAATTTCACCGCCTGCATGGCCCGCCTATATGTAACAGATGGTATGATAATCGGCCTGTAGGATGTTATGTGCATCATTTCCCTTTATAAATCAAATTTATTTTACTCTGCCGCCAGCTGTCCGGAATTTGCTTATTCGTTATGACTGTTTCCAAAGCTTTTAATAACGTTTCCTTACTTCTTGGACCAAGTTCATTGATCAGTTTGATCGGAATTCCACCTATTTCTGCATATATGTTTTTAGGAATATTTTTTTCTGCCTTTTTCCAGTTTAGATTGGTCAGTTCTAAGCTGCTTTGTATTCAGCTATCTTGTGCTGCTTTCTGATTTACGGAGATTACCGTATCGTCGCTCTTAAATGACTGGACTGATGTAATGTAGTTCACTGCGTTGTCTTCATTTAAACAATTTCCCTCGTTATCTTGAATCCGGTCCTGCTTTTTTTTTTTATTCTTTTTACCTAGCCAGCTTATATGGTTCCAGATATTCTTGGTCCGCCTCTAGTGGCATCGTGTATGTCAGCTATCCAGCGATCGGTGGACTGCCATTTTTTACTTTGGACGAGGGCCTGTACATCAATCTTTTTTTTTTTTTTTTTTTGCCGATATGATTCCTATTTTCGGTCTATTTGCTCCTTAGATACCGCCCAGCGGGGAAGTGTGTCCCAGTGGCCGTCGCGAGAACTAGCGGCGCTGCAGTCAGCTTTTGCTTACAGTTGACAGTTGTGTGGCGCGAACGCGTGTTCCATCGCTCCTCCGATTGCACGTGGCTACCGGAAACGGACGGACTGGCGACAGCGGGAGCTTCCGAAGCGTCAAATAGATGAGTTCTTTCTTTTATTAACTTTATTTCGTTTTCAGCTAGTTAGGTTAGGTGCAGCCTAAAGAATAGATTTTAGCTCTTTGTCCTAGTGGCCTGGTTTTTCGTGCCGGCAGCTAGGTTTTCTCGGCGTTCATTCTTTAACTATCTTGTTTAGATAAATACTTTTTTCTAGGTTATTGGCATTCGCAGAATTTATTTTAGCGCGTGTTTACTAGTCGTTTCTTGTGCCTTCTTTTGGCAATTTGTATATTCTGAGAATTCGTAATAGATATAGTTCAGTCCATGCATGCTTAAGATGTGCAATCAAAAGAAGGTAAAGTGTACTCAGTGTGAGGCGCAGGTTAATCTCAAGGAAACGCGTTTTGACTCTGTAGGTGAAGCGGAAGGCAGCGACTTTTTGTGACGGTGTTGCGTGCTGAGTGCGGGTCTAGATAGATTTGATCAAGAAAGGGGCAGTTTATTGTCTCGTGTGGATGATTTAGAAAATGAAGTACGTTTATTAAGGGCAGAAAATCAAACTGCTTGGACAGCAAGTGTTCTGGTCTTGGACCAAGTTCATTGATCAGTTTGATCGGAATTCCACTTATTCCTGTATATATGTTTTTAGGAATATTTTTTTCTGCCTTTTTCCAGTTTAGATTGGTCAGTTCTAAGCTGCTTTGTATTCAGCATCCGCTTCTGACATTCTGACATTCCGGTGCGGGCCACGTGGCTGGGACCAGCACTGGCATGGAAGGCATAAACAAAGTAGGTCAGGCGGATCCGAACCGACAAAGTTATTTATAAGCAGCTACTAAGAAGCCGCAAAAAAAGGGAGAAGTAAGGTAGAATGAAAATCCCAGAGATAAGGACACAGATAACCGAAAGCAGGAGCCAACAGTTGGGAAAGGGGAGAGAAAGCCCAGGTACTTATCGCCGGAGATTCTAACATGAGCAGGTGCAAGCGAGATATCTTGGAACGTGTAAAGGGTGATAAGAGAGCCTTAGTTGGAGCCTTCCCAGGGAGCACAATGAGGGCAGTGCTGAAAGAGAGTAAAAATAGCCTGTTGAAAAATTCCACAGAGCGCAGTATGGTGATAGTAGCCGCGGGGCAAAACGATGTCCTAAATGGTGACGCTGCAAGAGTGGTGGAAAGTTTAGCTAAGGGAGTTGACGAGATCAGGGAGATAGCACAGCAAGCACAGATAGTTTTATGCACAGTAACGGAGGTGCTAGGATTGAACGGAAAGCTGGAAAAGGATGTGGTGACAGTTAATCGGGACATAAGAAAGTTAAGCCTGGAGAAGCGTTTTCGAGGTGGTTGAGGTAAACAGGGAGGTGCATAAAGCAGGTTTTGGTAGGGCTTTTCAGCGAGATGGCATTCATTTTACCAGAAGGGTGGGAGCAAAGATCGGCTGGCACCTGGCAGGCAGAGCTGTAGCTTCTTTAGGGGGTCCGCAAGAACTCCGTGCACAGAGGTAGTTAGAAGTGAAGCAGAAGGAAGTGCAATAATGGAGGCTGAGCCCCAAAAAATGGCAAGGAGGAGGTCGAGAAAGAAAAGTACAAAAAAAGAAATTTAACACTAGGATCAGCTACATAAAAATGCAAGGAGGTAGAAAAAGAGCGAAATGGCTAGAGATAGAACAGTAGTTGAAGGATGAGAAAATAGGTGTGTACGCTCTTTGCGAGACTCATCTCAGGGATCTAGAAGATCCGCCGTTTATAGAAAGCTACGTCTGGGTAGAAAGTAACAAGATACTCGGAGAACTTCAGAACGGCTTTAGAAATGGTAGGCGCTTTGATGATAGCCTGTTCGTGCTTACCCAATGCATCGAAATATCTAGAGTGGAAAATAGACCTTTGTATTTGGACTTCCTGGACATAAACAGGGCGTACGACAACATAAGCAGCGAACTCCTGTAGAACATATTAAAAGAAAAAGGTATCGGTTATGAGATAATAGAGTTCCTACAGGAAATATACCGGGATAACAAAGCAGAAATTACGTGGGAAGGGATAAGAAGTACGGAAGATGCCAAAGTATGCAAAGGATTAAGACAAGGCTGTCCTCTATCACTACTGCTGTTCATGCTTTATATGATAAACCTGAAACGGAGGATACAAGACAGTAACCTAGGTTTTAACCTGTCGTATAGATTAGATGGAAAGGCGGTAGAGCAGCGCCTCCCCGGTTTGATGTATGCAGACGATATCGTGCTGCTGAGTCTGTAAGAATTGCAAACTCTAAGTATTGCGGAGAGTAATGGGGACGCTCTAGGCTTCAGTTTTAGCGCAGTTAGGTCCGGTCTGGTGATTTTCAACGGCTCAACTGATCAGGGTCTTAAAATACAAGGCAATGAAATACCCAGAGTAGCAGAATACAAATATCTTGGGGTATGGGTAAACGAAGGATTGGCATATATTGGAAAGCATGAGCAATCACTTAAGGCCATAGGGCGAATGAATGCCGGGATAATGAAGCATAGGGCATTGTGGGGATACAACAGGCATGAGGTTTTGAGGGGTATTTGGAAAGGAATTACGGTGCCCGGATTTACTTTCCGTAAATGCGGTTTTGTGCCTAAAATCAGAGGTACAGTCGACATTACAAATAAATCAGAGAGCCGTTGGATGATTAGCACTAGGTGCCCACGGCAAACCCACAAATGAAGCGGTACTGGGAGATATGGGCTGGGCATCTTTCGAAGTACGGGAAGCTCAGACTAAAATATCATATGAGGAACGCCTGAGGAAATTGGACAGTAACAGATGGGCAGCTGAAGTATTTAAATACCTGTACTTAAAAAGCGTTGACACACAATGGAGGAAAAGAACTGCGAAACTAACTAGTAAGTATGCTATTCACAAGGACGGAGAAATAAAGAGCATTAAGCAATAGGTGAAAAACACAGAAGGTAAAAATTGGAAAAATTCGATGGAAAAGAAACAGAGTGTGGAATTATACCGAAAGTGGAAAATGCAGATCAGGAAGGAAGATTTCTTTGATAACTCAAGAGGCAGTGCCCTACTTTTTGAAGCTAGATCAGGGTGCCTTAGAACAAGCAGCTACAAAAAGAAATTTAACCATGAAGACGACGTATGTGCTGTATGTGGTAACTCCAGTGAAAAGATTGACCATATTATACTTGAATGTAATGGTATCCATCCGAAAGTTGATGCAGGCGCAGTCGAAAGTTGATGCAGGTGCAGTCACTGTTCCTGAAGCTTTGGGGTTTAGAGATACCAGAGGGCCGGGTGAATAAACCGGCGGTGGAAACTAGCAAAAAACGACTGGAAGATTGGTGGCTTAAAAGAAGAGAAGTGACATAATGTTACTAATGTAGAAACAAAAATTTAATAAATAGAATGATGGTTTAGATAACCAATCTAAATCAATAATTATTATATAGGTAGAAAAATGAGCATGATAGCTACTGCTACCACCCCGTTTCAAAGGGGACGCTCCTATATTCCATCCATTCCATCCATCCATCCAGCTTACTTTTGTTCCGTGCTGGGCGCGTCGTCTGCTACACACACAGCGTGGAGCGGCCGGCATGCACGTAGTTTTTGCGCGCTGCCGCCGCGCTGTACATGGTTACAGTACAATTATAACTACATTACGACTGCTTTAGTTTCGAAGCCACTCATGTCCTTGGACAATGCGTTTTGCGTTATGCGAAATTCATTTGCTAATGATTTGAAACAAGTGTGACAGCGCCGTCGCCTTGCTCGCAAGGACTGTTTCTTGCTTTACTCCCTGGCCTATGTTTCGTAGGTGTTCTCTCAGGGCATAGATATTCTCATGCAAACAGATTGGTCAAATTTTCAGTGCATGGGAGAAGGCTAACCTTAGAAGGTAGCGCAGCAGGTGCACAGTTTATTGCTGCGCTGAGCAGATTGCTTCCACCATAGATGTAGAAATATGCTAGCCAGGCTGCCCAGCTCGGCAGCCTGTTCATGGAGTGCATGAAGCTGGCTAGTCGCGTCAAACGATCTAGAGAACAAGATTACGAATAAACGGCCTCCGTCGTCGCCTAATCACAAGCTCTTTTTTATTATTTTACTTTTGAGGTATGGCGCGCAACACAGTTCCAGTTCGGCACTCTTGCACTCCTGTATATAGCAATGCAAAAAATGTTTTATTGCTGTGTCGTCTAAAACAACGTCAGATGTGAAAAGTTACTTATTGAGTTTGCTGAAAGAGGAATCAGTGAGAACAGGCGTGCGCACGGCGAAAGGAAATGACTGAACAAGCGCTAGTCTATTTTAAGAAACTTATTGCGAGGAATCACAAGAAGTTGTGATTCTAATCTTAGTCGTGCCCTTAAGAGATATCCCCTCCTCCTTTACACGAACGGAGACGCATTCGAGCACGCACGCAAACAAGAAGAAACGACATAATTTTAGAGCTTGTAAGGGAAGTTAATGTAATTTTAAACTAGCACAGGACTGCAGTTTTAAAACACGATATTCAAGGTACCTATACAGTGCTGGAAAGGGTTTTAGGAGCTGATTGCATGAATGTAAAATATTTGCGCATATTAGCGCAAGAAGAAAAAATGATCAAAATGCAATATTGTCAGCAAAACCAATGCATGCCAATAAAATGCAGCAAACAACCAGAACATGAGAGAAACATATTATACTTATTTGGGAAAATATCTGTGTGAGCAGCATAACCTTTTTTCGTGTCTAGTGGCAAATGAGCTTTAGCGTTCCTAACTTCCCTTGACCATCTTTTGCTGCATGTGATTTTGTATTGTTTCAATAGCGAAAACCACAATTGCAGCAAATATACTTCAATGCGAGAATTGAGAAGCTCATGTGCTTGGTTGGTAGCATACATTGAGCTCATTCAGAAGCTTATACGCTTTTGTGCTTCACAAAAATGCAGTTACGAAGCCATGCATTCGGCATCAAACCTTAGTCCAGGCAGGCGCTTGGCGTGCCAGCCGTTGCAAGTCTTGAAGGCCTTAGGCGCCGATCTAGATCTTTTGAGCTTTTTAGGTGCTTATCTTTTAACTGTGGTATCTATTTTCCTTTTGTCAGCTCTCGCAACTGGCAGTCCGATTTCTACACTACATGCTCAATTATTTTGAGGTGTTTTAATTTTTGTGATCATCTTTGTCGAATTTCTATGCAGTTCTTATGATGTCCCCTCTCTTTGCATTAGCTTTGATTCCAAACCCTGTGCAGAATTTCGTAGAACTGACCTTATTCAGAAGAGCTTCTACGTAACCAGCGCTCAATTCACATGATATGAAAACTTAAGCGCAACTTATAATCATTGCCGTGACAACCGCTCACCAATGACAAAACTCTTCTCAACAAGCAAATTTCCTCGCCCTCATGGATCATCTATTTACTCGTCGCGAAAATACTAAAGTTTCCTTCGAATTGCTCCTATTGTGATGAATTCAAAATGATTAATCAAAGTCCGTTTGTGCAGCTCAGCTTCCTATTTGCGTTATGTACACTGATGGGCTCTTGGAATCTTGCAAATTCTCTTCCGGCATTGCGGACGAATCACACGAGGCAGCGCGATTATTAGGGGGCTTTCTCTTCAGTGTAAGGTCTTTCCGTTCCAAATATATGCGCCAGTACGGAAATAAAGAGCCATGATACACGAGCTACATCACGAGAGTACTTCAATATAGTTCCTCGTCTACACGCAGATCAGAAAGTGTTCACTCTTCTGTGCATAGCTTGTGCCCGCCTTTCAATCTCGAGGGCGTCTACCAGCGACACTAACAAATGTCTTAAGCGAGGACGTAATAGCGCCTTTACCGCCTTCTCTTCATTCCGCAAAATTTAGTCATCTAGATGCTGGCACGTAGTTTGAAAAGCGTTAAGCGTCTGTTTGCTTTGCTTTTAGGGGAGATACGCAGCATCTGCTAGGCACACACCCTATGCTTGCAGTGAACGGCATAGAATTGTAAGCACACATGTCAGCAGCTTCAATCCCTGTCGCAACTCAAACTGAACAAGAAGGTGGCTGCTAAAGCGAAATTGCGTGGCACCAGATGTAACACTGCTCAATTAACGGCTACGTCATAATTTAATACGAAATGACGGGCGTATTTTTCGGATACGTTTTCCTCACTTCTAGGTTACTGCGATGGTGACACCTTTTCACCTGGATGAGCTACGCTTAATATCGCGTAACAAAAAAAAGTGAAACTGAAGAGCAGACAACGTTACTAGAACGCTGGCTCTGGTGAGCAAGGCGACAACGCTTTCACACTTGTTTCACGGCAGTAAATTTCGCATCGCACAAAAGTGTTCAATGAGGTAATGTATGCCTTCGAAGTTAAAGCTGTCGTAATGTAGTTATAATTGCCCTGCAGCCGTGTAGAGTGCAATGGCAGCACGTAAAAGCAACGTGTGTACCGGCCGCTCCCCGCTTCCGCGCCGCGTGTAGCAGACGACGTGCCCGGTAAGGAGCAAGAGTCGACTGCAGCCGATCTCGCGACGGCCACCGGGGACATCTCGCCGGGCGGAGCTGTGAAACTGAGTTTGTTCTAGTAATGTTGCTCTAAACCTTAGGGCCTCAGCTATAGAGTGACTATGTTCGCATAGACCTTTGTACTTTTTTTTCTTAATATTTGTACTTACCTATTTTCTGTATGCCCACCCTGCGAAAATCCCTTCCTGGGATTGCAGTATTAATAAATAAATAAATAAATAAATAAATAAATAGACATCTGGATTCATACTGCCACACTACAATATAAGACGTTCAATTGTTTCTGAGCATCTACCGTACATAGCACAAGTTTAATCTTCTTGATTAAACTTCCTTTTGTAGCTCCCGGTTCTAAGACATCCTGGTCTAGCTTCAAAAAGAAGGCCACTGCCTCTTGGGTTCTCATAAAAGGTTTCTTTTTTAATCCGAGTTTTCCATTCTCTATATATGTCTAGGGTCGGCTTCTTTTTCATTGAATTATTCCAGTTTATAGCCTCTGTGTTCCTTACCTGCCTTTTAATGTTTTTTTATTTCTCTGTCCTGCCTTCCTACATACTGTCACATGGTGGTGGCAATGCCGTCGTCAACAAATGAGGAGACTTGAACATCACAGGAATCCACAATTTATTGGGCTGACTTGCCCCATCAAAAGAAATAAACAACTCGGCAGCGGCGATAGCAACAAACGTGCTCTCTGGTCGTCGAACAAAGGGATTTCCGTGGCACCCGTGAACGCTCAATTTAAAGGCGGCTAAGAAGCATGAGATAAAGCCGCGAACGGTGACTAGCACAACCTGAAACATTGTAGAAACACACGCGAGTGACAGGAATCTTCGAGATGCATCTCGGCGCATCTTGCGCGACAAATAAACTGATAAAACTGTGTCTCGCGACAACAAACAAAGAATACAAAATTGATACGCGTGCCAGAATCAGAGTGATAGACCGCATGTCGGCGGCTGCTAAAAGAATCAACAAATAGAGCTTTGAATGTTTCGCGCATTATTCCAACATAAAAAGAACATCGCCTCGATGTTCAAAAATAAACAAAGCGACTTAAACATAAGCATTGCAAGATTTAAACACTACAAATTATTTAACGCGCGTAATATGGCTTCAGACGAACGACATGCACGATTTCTGGGCGTTAATGTCACCGTTGGGATGCTGACGTGCCGTCGGAAATGGCTTCATAGTCGACTTATCCGACGCGGTGAATTATTTTGTATGGCCCAAAGTATCAACGCAACAACTTTTCACTTAATCCACGACGGCGTACTAGCGTCCATACCTGTACTCTGCGTGGCGGCGTCGCAAGTTGTATCGTCGGTGCGTTGTTGGTTTTTAATGCGCAGCCATGCAAGTTCCTCTGCACGCTGAAGGTAGGCGGCGACGTCGAGGTTAAAAGCAGAGAAGTTACATAATGTTAGTAATGTAGGAACTTTAACAAAACTTGAAGTTGGGCTAGATGGTGCATTGTAATTTGGAATTGGAACAAAATTTAATAAATAGAATGATGGTTTATTTAACCATTCTAAATCAATAAATAAGATGTAGGGAGAAAAATGAGCATGATAGCTACTGCTACCGCCCCGTTCCAAAGGGGACGCTCCTATATTCCATCCATCCATCTATCGTCTGTTACGTGCGGCATCATCGCATCGAACGTGGCCGTTGGATCCCTGCCATACACAAACTGGAACGGGGTCGCCCTGGTCGCTCCTGGATGGCCGTGTTATACGCGAAGATCACGTACGGCAAGATGGCGTCCCAGGTCTTGTGTTCGGCGTCGATGTGCATGGCGAGCATGTCCGCTATCGTTTTATTCAGACGTTCCGTAAGTTCATTCGTCACGGGGTGGTAGGCGGTCGTTCTCCGGTGGCTTGTGTGGCTATACTTCGAGATGGCTTGAGTGAGCTCCGTTGTAAATGCTGTCCCCATGTCTGTGATGAGCACTTCGTGGGCGCCGTGTCGCAGAAGAATGCGCTCAATGAAGAACTTGGCTACTTATCCTGCGGTACCATTAGGCAGAGCTTTTGCTTCAGTGTAGCGGGAATCGGTGGCCACGATGAGCCACTTGTTACCCGCAGGTATGGGATTCAGAGGTACAGCTGGTCTGATCAGGGGCATCTTGCGTCGCTGGTACTCACGGCACGTTTTCACGTAATGGGCAACGTCGGCAGGTAACCGCGGCCCGTAATACCTCTCTTGCATGCAACGTGCGCGCCATCCCGAGGTTCTTTGTTGTCGGCTCATCGTGGAAAGCCTGCAAAATTTTCTTTCGTAGTTCTTTCAGCACGTCAAGGAGGTAAGTGGTCTTGTTGGGTGCGAAGCTCTTCATTATGACGTTGTTGTGCAACGCGAAGGACGACAACTGACGGCTGAACCCAGTCGGAGGAGAAGAGATCTTGCCTTTTAGGTAATCCGCTAGGTCTCTTAACTCAGTGTCCGAGCGTTGCTGCTGTGCAAAAGTGCATGGTGCTCACCGGTCCTAAGAAGCCATCGTTGTCATCGTCCTTCGAGGGTGCGCCAAAAGGGGCCCGTGACATGCAGTCTGCGTCCGAATGCTTGCGGCCATATTTGTAGAGCACCTTGATGTCAAATGCTTGTGGGCATAAGCTCCATCTTGCAAGACAACCGGAGGAGTCTTTCAAGTTGGCGAGCCAGTAGAGCTCGTGGTAATCGCCTACCACTTTGAATTGTCGACCGTATAGTTACGGAAGAAACTTTTAAGTGTCCCAGATTTAAGGGATTTAAGGGGAGAAGAAGGAGGTGTCCATCGTGCGTTGGCGGCGAGTGCAAATTGTTTGCACCCAGTCCTTTCTAGGAATTCACAACAAGATGTTTCGTGTCGCTTTCAAATGCATGCGTCTTGGCGGACAGCTCCTTCTGGAGGTGAACAGCACAGAGCGCCCGGAACCGGGCAAGCTTCTTGGTTTATCTGTGCTTGCGAATAAGAAAATAAATTAACAAAATACTTGGAGTAAGCTGTTACGTCACCGCTGTAGAGCGCATTCTATTAACTTAGTAATCTTACTACATAAATCAAAGCACGGAGATAGTGATATTTTCTACATGATTTGTTGTCACAAATTTCCGATTATGTGCAATGATGCTGGTCTTATTCTTTATTAATGTCACTTTCCCATTGTCATCTTTCCTTTTGTTTAAACTATGTCCGTTGTGTTATTTTTTTTCTGTGTGTAGTCCAGCGCCATTCTTGTAAAGTGCGTCGTCAAATGTAGGCTGCTGTGGTTTGTCTGCATGGAAAATATACAAATCAATCAGTAATATAGCTTGGCTCGGCGTATCAACACAGTTTGCAGATTTTAAATATAAATAATCACAAATACATCAAAGCTGTTTCGCAGGTTGCGGATAGGCGGACAGAAAAAAAAAGTAATTGCTGTTGTCAACCCCTTTTTAAATACGACGCAGTAATATCATATTTAGTTTCTTATATTATTTCCTTGTAAACTTGGAGCCGGACACATTTCTAGACAGATCCAATTTGTAGAACTTTTCTAGAGCGCAAGTGTTACCAGAGATTCAGCTCTAAATATTGAATTTCGGTTCTCGTATTCATGCGTAAGTGTCACGATGGCCGCCTAAACGGCATCAGCTGTGACGAGAGGTTTCACGACACTCCGTGTGCAATCACCATACTAGGCGGATTCGGTTTTGGAATCCGAAGTGGAAGAAACGTTCGGATCAAAAGCTAACCGCGTCAAGGATGTGCTTCATGGACTGTCCCTGTCTTGCGTGCATATTTACATGAATATAATGGTAAATTTCGGGACGTATGTCTCGAAAACCGCACGTACACTGAGAATGCAATCGAATACAGAAGCCTAGGGATGTGACTTCCTCTAGTTTAATAATATAACAATAGAGACTTTTAGTATAGCGTACACAGACACACGCAGAGAAATAGCGCGCGCGCCAAAAATATCGTAACGCGCACATCGCGTGCGCTATACGATACCCGAGGCCGAGCTCTATCGTACGATCGGCCAGCGTACGCCGAAACTTGAGTTTACGAGGCGCTGCGATCGCCGCAGATTGCAACCGTGTGGCACCTCGGCTCTTCAATGTTTTTTTAACTGTGTGCGGAAATATTGTTCTTTTGTGTACGAAACAAAGGACAATGACCCAGTGAGTACCTCCGGTGAGTGCGGAGTGATTTCGTAGATCTGAAGTCATCGTTTTTCCGCCTGCAACAACGTTTTCTGCGACAGACTGCTAACCCTAACAACACCCAGACGCAGCTCAGCTGCTGCCCTGGCCGGGCTGTCAGGACGCACCATGCCGGAGCCGGCGTCGGTTCGCTCACACCCGAGTGGCGCAAGTGCGGGAGCTGTGGGTTCATCAAAAAGTGTAGGCACCAAAAAACTGAAAGCAGCCTCCAAGAAAAGGCGTTCCGACGCCCAACGCGCGATGAAGAGGACGGAACGCATCAGCTGCCGAACGCGGACGCTGAGAGCGGTCTTTCTGTGGGACTCACTAAGACTAAGGAGCAGCACGCAAGCGACCAAATGGGCACCGAAGATGAAAGGGAGAACGTCGGCGACTACGGCGACTGGAATTTAATCAAGAAACGGAAACCTCAAAGGAAAGTGAAGTCTGAACAGCTTCGTCTTGAACGGGTAAGTCGACCTCTCTTTCCACTCTCGATCAGGCCACTCAACCGAGTACATGTGCATGATATACCTAAACAAGACATTACAGAGGCGTTAGAAATGAGCTCAAAAAGTTGGGAATTGGCAAATTTGGCTGCTTTCCGCTACGATGTGGTAGCAAATCGCGTCAAGGTCACTGTTAGAGATGAGGAACACGCAAATAGGCTCACCGCATTAACGCGACTGGCCGGGAAAGTGAACGGACGCGTCTGCACGTACGAGGTCACGATTGAACGAACGCCAACACGAGGCGAGGAAAAAAGTCGGGGCGTTATCAAGGTGCCTCCTGGTCAAACCATTGAGTACATCAAGGACCACCTAAGATGTGAAACTGCAACTATGCTTGACGCGCGCCTCCTAGGAAAGACAAACATGCTGCTGTTAAAATTCGATACAGAGCAGCTACCCAAAAGGTTGGTTTTGGTAACGAAATCACAAGGGTCTACGAGTACAGACCGAAAATTATTGCCTGCTATAACTGCCACGGACTGGGACATATTGCTAGGTATTGTCCAGCAGAAGAGGTTTGTAAGGAGTGCGGACGGCTGCACTCTAAAGACACAGAATGCGATCAAGAGTTATTCTGCGTCGCCTGCCAGAAACCGGGCCACATTTCAATCAATTCGGTTTGTCCTAGTCGTGTACCAAAAGAGCCTAAAGAAAATAAGCAGAACCCTGATGCAGTTAAGGGAGAAGTTACATGGGCAGACAAGGCGCGACAGAACTCGTCGACAGAAACTGCGCTGCCCCCTGTTTACCAACAACAACTGGAAGAGTTGCGAAAAGAAAATCAGCAACTTAGGGAAATGGTGGAGAAAGTCCTTGCAAGGCTACCACCGGAACAAGACGTTCGTGCATCTCAGACGCAGCGGCAACATGATTCAGCCTCGCCCACTGGGCGGATGCAACGCGTGCGTTCGAAAAGCCGGCCCGGACGGTCGCCCAGTCGTAAAACAACTGCAAGCTCCATAAAGCACCAACATATCGAAACATCACTGACTCAAACGCCAAAGACTCATCAGACGACAAAGGCACTTACCGCACAAGACTCGGCGTATGCGCAAATGCTGAGCATCATGAGGCAAGAGCGACACAACGAGACACAGCGTCTAGAAAAAAGCCTGCGGGATGAGTTTCAAACGATAACAAACGCGATACAGACTCAGATTGAAGCAATTTTTATAGAGTTGCACAAAAGCATCCAACGCCAGAACGATGAGCCAAAAAGACGTAAACCCGCAGAGGCGCAATAAGAATCAGATCAATACGTCTACAATGGAACTGCAGAAATTTCACGCAGACTGGACCTACCCTAAGGGAACAAGTCAGAAAATTGAAGCCTCTGGTCATTCTTTTGCAAGAAACAAGAGGACCTTGCACTATTCGGGGTTACCGTACATTTCAGCAGCCTACCATACTTCACCAGAACAGAGGAAACCAACATGCACAGGGTCAAGCTGCTCTCCTTGTCAGAAAGGAATGTACAGCAACCGAATTACAAATTCCTGATCTAAGTAATGAGTTCAGAGAAGTAATCGCTGTTAAAATATGTCCTCCTGGGCAGCGGCCCATGGCGGCAGTCTCCGTGTATTATAGGCCTCTTACTGGCAGTCATAATACCGACTCATACGAGTGGCTCTCCAAAGTCCTGGCACTGTCAGGAAGCCTCCCCATCCTGGTGGGAGGAGACTTCAATGCTAAGCACCCGACTTGGGGATACGCCACAGCTGACCCAAGGGGACGCATGCTGCACAACACTGCAGAAATGTCTGGTCGATACATATACAACACCCCGGACACACCAACGAGCATAGGACTACACGCCCGACAACGAGATACGACACCAGACCTGACGTTGGCCACACAGGATTCATCCGGCAATGGGAAGTCGAACAGACAACATGGGGAAGCGACCATTTACCAATTTTGATCACCCTTAACCGAAAAACAATTCGTGAAAAAAGGCAAACGGTTGCCATCGACTGGGAAAAGTTTCGGACAGCCACTGGCGGCAGCTTCATGGACTTCGCGCAATTCAGTGCCATGGTTGCGGAAGCACGGCCATGGTCCCGAGACACAATAATATGTGACGACACTACCACACACATGGATAGGCACCTTGCCAACTTGTGGCGAAAGGTCAATATCCTTACGCAACAATACAGATATAAAGGAAAGCGCCACCGGGATCTCATGAGCCTTAATCGCCAATATCGACTCATCAAGGAGTACCAACAACAGCTCGAAACAGATTCATGGCACAGCACTTGTGCGACGCTCGGACGCAAACCCGGCCTTAAAAAGTTGTGGGGAATTCTACGAAGCCTGCTGGGGAAAATGAAAAGCGCACCACCACTGGCAGAGCTGTTCCTGCGCGAGAACCCAGCTGCACGCGAGGAAAAGGTGATCCACACGTTCTTCCCGCATGCTTCTGAGATACCCACGCCACCATTGCCGGCGATCACGATTGACAACACAGTGATGGAACTTGAAAAACCATTTACATTTGGCGAGCTATTGGCAGCATTACTCCACGGCAAACTGACATCGGCTCCAGGACACGACGGAGTAACATGGCAGGAGCTCAAAAATCTTAGCGACGAAGCCCAAGATCAGCTCTTAACTATCATAAACGATTCATGGGAATCCGGAGTGGTGCCAGATGCACTAAAGCTATCATTGATATACCCCATACCGAAATCAGGGAAGGACCACACAAAACCAGAGAACCTACGGCCAATAGCTCTCACATCCACTATCTGCAAATTGATTGAGCGAATGATAGCCGCAAGAATACAGCATTATATCGAATACGTCCAGCTCAGGCTGGATTCCCTCCGAATATGGGCACGCATGATTGCCTTTGGCTGCTCCGCAGGGTAATCAACCGCAGGTCTCGCAAACAGACACCAGATTACATCCTCGCGGTTGATATGCGCAAAGCATTCGACAATGTAAACCAACAGGTAATCCTACAAGAATTAGCAAAAAGATATCCCAGCCAAAAAGCATACAATTGGATATGCAGCTTCCTTCAAAGTAGACCTATTAGGCTTCATGGCAAAGCTTCGGGATGGAGCCCCAGAACCTATTACTTAGATAGGGGCGTGCCCCAGGGCTCTACCCTCGGGCCTTTGCTTTTTAACTTGGCCATGACCCGCATAGCAGAAGCGCTCGAGCGAAACACTTCGGCCCGCTTCACCATCTACGCAGATGATGTCACCATATGGACAGAAGCAGTGGATTACCCAAATGAAGAAGTCATGCAGACGGAGCTCCAAGGAGCAATCTTCAGCCTCACTGACAGTTTGGAAGCATTGGGGCTACAGCTCTCACCTGAAAAGACACAACTCATAAGCATAGACGACAAGAATTCTACAAACGCCAAAAAGCAGATTACACTGCATCTTGGACAACACAACATCACGTCTGCAAATGGGCAGACAAAAATCTTGGGGGCACAGATTTCTAGTTGCAACAGTCCTCGTAAATGGATTCGTACATTGCAACGTAACTGGACCCCGATGTTGCATATGATTCGCCGGATTTCAAACAAATACGGTGGAGCCCGGCAAAAATCGTGCCAAACACTGTCTAGACCGGTTGCTGTCGGCAGGATTCTGTACGGGGCACCTGTCTATGAGTTTTCTAATCGCGACGTTAAAGACATTGAAAAGCTACACAGGGCCACTCTTCGCACCATTACTGGGCTTCCTAAGCACACGAGGAATGAAGCGCTGCTTAAGCTGGTCAGCATACCACCCATACAAGACATTATAAGAGAAGCAAAAATAAGAATGCGATCCCGACTGGAAAACACGACCCAAGGGCAGCAGATCATGGCATGGGACAACCGAATCAACATTGCTCCGAGGCCCCTGGGGACAGACACTTCACCCCCGTGGGAGGCGCCGCTAATCGCACTAAGGCCACAACGACCTATTAGTAGGCGGAATGGGGTAGCTAGGCAACTTCTAGCACAGAGAACTGCCCTCACAAGACCACTCAATACAATAGACATCTACACTGACGCTGCAATTAGAAATGAAAGGGTGAGTGTGGCATGGGTGTGTGTGCCAGCGCCTCAGCACAACGGACAGCACACGTGCCACCTACCTGGAGGAACAATTTTACACTCCTAGTTGCTTGCCATATGGGGAGCCATAAATACCATTACGACCGCTGCAGCCAGAAAAGATAACTTGAATGGATATCGAATTTTAACCAAATCACATGCAGCGATTGCAGAGCTGACGGAACCAACTACAGACGACGCAGTGGCCAAGGACATCAGAAAGAGGCTGAAGGGAATGCGGGAAGTTGGAATAGAAATTGAAATTATATGGACACCGGGACATACTGGCACGGACGGGGGAAACGCAGCCGCGCAAACGGCCGCCGCGCAAGCGGGTGGGCTTGCTGAAACGTACAATGCCCCACACCCCAACTCCATGCCTAAACCGATAGACTTAAATCCTTACCAAACAATGCTCACTAAAGGCTCCCCTGGCAGATCGATGATGCACTATGTACGCACCAAAATAAAACACGACAGTAAGCTTAGACTACATGAAGCGACACCAACGCCGGTGTTTGAGGACACGAAAGGGCTCACTCGACCACAAGAGATATTTCTCAACAAAGTAATAACAAACGCTGCTTACACACCGCACATACTTGACAAGTGGTTTCTCCGAAGACACGAAACACTCAAACACAACATATGCACGCACTGTCAGGAACACTGTACAGCAGACCTAGAACATCTTATATGGCAATGTCAATCGTTTTGACGAGGAAAAAACAAAATTACGCATATTTCACACGACGACATGCCCACATTAGCAGGTCAGGTTATATCAAGCACCGAAATACAACACTCCATTGCTACATACGGCAGTGAGAGCGGCCTGCTTCGAGTAGTGTGAGAGAGGTCGACTTACAGCGCGAAGATCGGCCGCATGGCAAGCAACAAGCAACAGCTTGAAGAACCGTTAAGACGAAGTTACTCCCATCCCTCCTACCTCCCCAAGAACCCAAACAGCGGCCGAGAGCCATCCCTTCCTTTCAATAAAGGCTTCATTCATTCATTCATTCATCTTGTCCGGCCCTCACGTACGATAGGCGATCAGTGTTCACAAGATGGCGGCGTCCAGGCCGCCCGCTTCAGAGTGAATTTGTCTTCGTTACCGCGTTTTTGGGTGCGCTGCCGCCTATAAATGAACACGGGGTCTTCGCTTTGCCTGGTGTGGCATTCAGCTCTAATAACTATTGAATAATTTTATTTGTTTCTGATTTTGCACGGCGGCAGCGCAGTCCCTAAGCCTGACGAGTAGCATTGTTCTGTTGGCATGGCAACAACATGAAGTGGATCGCCTTGGCTTGAATGCTTACACGCGTGTATCCATAAAAATATACTTGGCAGTACGGGGCTGAAAGGAGGCTGGTACGCACCATGACGGCAATACAAGGTAAAAGTATTCAACACGGGAACACCAACGTCGGGGAGTACAACAAAACTGCCGCAGCAAAGAAACTGGCTAAAGTCACGGTGCGACTTGGCTAGCTTTGGCTTGCGAAGGAAAAATAATAAAGCCTGAATGTGTTTTCTTATTTCAACTCTAGATGTCACCACCGTAGTTTGCGTTCGCGCTTTCGTACGGTCAACTAAAAGCGCCGATGTAACATACGGACTAACGTCCCATAATTTGCTGGCATTTATAGTACGAAAGCGTCCATACGCTATACTAAATGTCTCTAATGCTCGGTAGCTAATGTTGCCTGAATGTTCATGAACCGCTATCAGATAAGGCGGACGAGAATTATTTGTGCAATTTGTGTGCGCCTCGTTGCATACCCTACACCCACGAGCAAGTTCAATGTGCTGCCTATTGTTTACCTCAAAGTTGTAAAGACTAATTTGGAACACCGAAAATCGTAAAGGAATGCCTCATTCTTAAAAGCCATAGCTTACCTAACGGAACAGTGTTGTCGACAAGTGCATGCCAAAATACGTGAGATGTTGGCAGTCTAACGGGAAAATGTTGACCAACGCTCGCTAGCAGTCTGGCTAAATAATCAGGTAATGTTGACCAATATATGGCAAGATGTACCTCATGTTGGCAGCGTGATCTTCATGTGCGAACAACATTTGCCAGCATGAGTTCAGTTCAGTCGTTCAGCCGTGTCCGACTCTTCGTGACCCTGTGGACCATATCACGCCACGCTTTCCGGTCTCTCACTATCTTCCTAACTTCACATAACTTCATCTGCAGCGCCTCGAGGATGCCATCTAACCATCGCGTTCGCTGCCTACCCCTTCTCCGGTGATCCTCAACCTTTCCAACATCAAATCTTTCTCCAGCGACTCCTCTCTTTTCATCAGATGATCAAAGTAGCTGAGCTTTAACTTTAGAATTTGACTCTCCAATGAGCAGTCGGAGTTTATGGTCGACAATATCGACTGATTTGATCTTCTGGCAGTCCAAGGAACTCTCAAGAATCTCCGCCAGCTCCACAATTCAAACGCGTCAATTCTTCGGCGGTCAGCCTTTTTTACAGTCCAACTCTCGCATCCATACATCACAACTGGAAAGACCATAGCACGAATTATACGGATCTTGTTTGGTAGTCCAATGTCTCTGCTCTTTACTAGGCGGTCAAGGCTAGCCATGGCTCTCTTTCTCAGAAGCAGGCGTCTATTAATTTTATGTCTGCAGTCTCCTTCCGGGGTAATCTTGGAGCCCAAGAAGAGAAAATCTGTCACAGTTTCCAATTCTTGTCCCTTGACGCTCCAGGACTTGATAGGGCAAGACGCCATGATCTTCGTCTGTTTCATGTTCAGTTTAAGCCCAAACTTCTTACTCTCTTCTTGTACGTGCCTCAGAAGTCTCTTGAGTTCCACTTCAGTTTCTGCCAATAAAGTGGTATCATCCGCATATCTAAGGTTGTTGATACGCTTTCCAGCAATCTTCACTCCAGCTGAAGACTCGTCCAGACCTGCCTTCCTCATGATGCACTCTGGATATAGGTTAAATAGACAGGGCGACATTATGCAGCCTTGCCTCGCTCCTTTCTCAATCAGAAACCAATCAGTAAGACCATGCCCAGATCTGACTGTGGCCTCTTGTCCTTCATACAGGTTCCTGAGGAGACAGATGAGGTGAATTGGAACTCCCATCTATTGGAGAGCTTGCCACAATCTGCTGTGATCTACGCAGTCAAACGCTTTCGCATAATCAGTAAAGCAGAAGGAGATGGGTTTCTGGAACTCTCTTGCTTTTTCCATGATCCAGCGAAGATTGGCAATCTGGCCTCTAATTCCTCTGCCCTTGCGAAACCCAGCTTGCACTTCCGGAAGCTCCCAATCCACATACTGCTGCAGCCTATCTTGGAGGATTTTCAACATCACCTTGCTAGCATGCGAAATAAGCGCAATCGTGCGGTAGTTGGAACAATCTTTGGCACTGCCTTTCTTTGGATTGGGGATGTAAACTGACCTCCTCCAATCCTGTGGTCACTGCAGGGTTGTCCAAATTTGCTGACATAATGTATACAGAACGATAACAGCGTCATGGTTGAGGTTTTGAGGCAACTCAGATGGAAAACCATCAATTCCGCTAGCTTTGTTCTTAGCAAGGCTGGCTAGGGCCCATTCAACTTCACTCTTCAGGATGCCCGGCTCGAGATCAGTAATCACAACCATCTTATGTTGGGTTTGCACATCCGGGTCCTTCTTGTACAGTTCTTCTGTGTATTCCTGCCACCTCTTCTTTATCTCTGACGCTTCAGTGCGGTCCCTGCCTCGTTTGTTCTTTATCACGCCCAGCTTAGCACAGAAGCTTCCTTTGATATCTTTGACTGTCTTATACAGAGCTCTTGTGTTCCTGAATTGGCTGTTGTCCTCAACTGCTTGGCACTGTGTTTTCAGGAAGGCATTCTTATCTCTCCTTGCTATTTTCTGAAAATCCGCATTGAGAACCTTGTATATTTCTCTTTCCCCCATAACTTTTGCCATCCTCTTTTCCTCGGCTATTTGCAAAGCCTCTTCAGATAACTAGTTTGCTTTCTTGCATTTCTTTTGCTTTGGAACTACCTTAGTAGCAACGTCTTGTATTATATCACGAACATCAGTCCGCATATCTTAAGGCTATCTGTCTTCTAGATCTAATTCTTGAAATCGATCGATTCCTCACTTCCACAGCATATTCTAATGGAATTTGATCCAGATCATACCTGAAAGGCCTTCTAGTTTTCTGCGTTTTCCTCAATCGAAGCTTAAATTTGGCAACAAGAAGCTGATGATCGGTGCCACAATCGGCCCCAGGCCTTGTTTTTACTGCTTGTATAGCGCTTCTCCATCTCTGCCGGCAAATAATATAATCAATCTTAATCCTGTACAGACCGTCCGGTGAAGTCCATGTGTACAGGCGCCTCTTGTGGTGTTGAAAATGAGTATTCGCTATGGTTAGGTTGTTTTCTTGACAAAACTCTATTAGCCTCTGCCCAGCTTCATTGGCTCACCAAGACTGAACTTGCCTGTAATTCCTGATATTTCTTCACTCTCCACCTTAGCATTCCAGTCTCCTATGAGAAAAAGGACGCCTGATGATGGAGTGCGGTCTACAAGGCATTACATTGGTATACCTGACGACCAGTCCGAAACATGGTCCAGCTCAGAAACGAAGGTGTTGGAACTGTGTGCGGAACACCTTGGCTGCACACTTGTGCCAACACAAATTGAAAGGGCCCATCGGCTTGGTCGATACCAACCAGAGAAAAGTAGACCGATAATCGTCAAGTTCGCACACTACAAGGACGAACAGCATATCATAGACAAAGGCTACAAGTTTAAAGACACGCAGTATGTTGTTCGCGAAGATTTTTCTTTCCCAACGTGCCTGGCTAGGACAAAACTTAGATTTCGCAAAATCGGAAGGCGGGTCGTTTAAACTTAGAGTCGATAAACTGCGCATCAACAATCATGTGTATATGTACGACGCTGCTTCCGACAATGCACCCAATAGCAAAAACGAAGAGCGGTTGCACACAAGGCAGACTATCATCCAGAGCCTTCATACGGCGTCATCCCTTCGCATTCCATATCATTTACTAACATACGTAGCATCCTCCCAAAGCGCACCGAACTCTACTCGTATCTAGAAGATAATAAGCTTGACATCATAACTTTAACAGAAACGTGGCTGCACTCGGATATAACTGACGACGAAGTTTTACCTGATTCACCCGATTTTGTTATTTACCGGAATGACAGAACTAATAAAAGGGGTGGTGGCGTAATGATCGCCATAAAAAATCACATTCCTTCCTTTCGTGTCAACATTTCGTGTCCCCTCTAGAAATTTTAGAGGTTTGCATCACGTCCTCATCTCTTAAGTCCCTTCTTGGTATATGCTACCGACCACCAGATAGCTCAGAAACTTTCGTAGCAAATCTGTATGCTAACCTCTCAGATATAAGAAGCAACTTCCCAAAGGCCGACATTTATTTATTCGGTGATTTCAATTACCCGAATATCAACTGGGATACCTTAACTGTATCGGCACAGGACCCGGTTAATTTCGTTGAACTAACATTAGACTTTTCTTTAACTCAACTTGTTTCTAAACCTATGCGCGGCCTTAACATTTTAGACCTTGTTTTCACATCGGCTCCAGACAATGTTAGCCCAATCTCCCTCACGGATGGTTTCAGTGATCACAAACTGCTCTATTTCACTATAAAAATGCCATCCCGCCCACGCAACCAACCTCAGAAATACATCTTCGGCTATAACAGAGCGAACTATGATGTCATTAACCTCGGCTTGCAAACTTTCTGCGATTCCTTTCTGCAATTCTTTCCTAATCAATCTGTTAACAAAAACTGGCGTCAGTTCAAAGATAAACTCATGCAGTTAATGAACACCTATATACCCCGCATATGTTTCCGTGCTAGCTCATCTAAGCCGTGGTACCACAAGAATCTTCGTACGCTGATGAACAAAAAAAAAAACGACTTTTCAAAACAGCTCGACGGCTGAGAACACCCGAATCACGGGAAAAACATAAAAATGCCGATAAAGAATACTGCTTGGCCATACGGAAAGCTAAGCATAAGTTCATGGCTCACGATTTGCTATCCCTCCTTAAGAACAATCCAAAAAAATTTTGGAAAACATAATCACCTTCCGAAACTTCTTCAGATTTTACATTGATAAATGAGGCTGGAGATCCCATTGCTCCAGATGAACGCCCTCAGACCTTCAATAACTTTTTCGCCAATATGTTCACGAAGGAAGACTATTCCAATATTCCATCGGCACCTGAATATGACTATGATTACATGAGCCCAATAGACATTACTGTTGATGGTGTTGCGACATTGATTAACAATCTAAAAGTAAGCACTTCATGTGGTGTTGATGGGATTAATTCAAAAATTTTGAAACATACCGTGGCTCATTCCAGCGTCATACTCACTCATATATTTCGCCAATCCCTTTCAACAGGAGAGATACCATTCGAGTGGAAAATTGGAAAAGTTATTCAAATTTTCAAATCTGGTGACCGAACTAATGTTGCTAACGTACTATCGCCCAATATCGCTGACATGTATATCTTGCAAACTTCTCGAGCACATCATTGCATCTAACACGGCACTACATTTAGAAGGCAACGGTTTCTTTTATTCACAACAACACGGGTTCAGAAAAGGGTTATCATGTGAGCCACAACTACTCGAGTTTACTAATGAGCTGCTTCACGGTATGGACGAAAATCTTCAAATCGACTGTATATTCCTCGACTATGCTAAAGCCTTCGACCGCGTTCCACACTGTCGTTTAATCGCGAAACTCTCATCCTTGCACCTTGATTCATTAACAATTTCTTGGATAAGAAACTTTTTATCATTTCGTAAACAATTCACTTCTGTTGATAACAATTCGTCCCCTCTAATTGATGTAACATCAGGCGTACCGCAAGGTAGTGTAATAGGCCCTTTACTGTTTCTGATTTTCATCAATGACCTACCGTTAAGCATCACCTCAACACTCAGAATGTTTGCTGACGATTGCGTCATTTATCGCAAAATCCGCTCTGCTAATGACCACATCGTCCTTCAAGGAGATCTACACCGCATTAATAACTGGTGCGCATCATGGCAAATATCTCTTAACACTGATAAATGCCAATTAATGACATTTAGCCGTAAACAGACTATTCACCGTTTCACTTACTTGCTTAATCAGAGTCCAGTCACCCTTGCGTCCTCATACAAGTACCTTGGCGTGCACTTTTTACCAAATCTCTCATGGAAGACCCACATAGAAAAAATTACTGCCAAAGCTAACCGTACATTAGGTTATTTAAAACGTAACCTCAGAGGTGCACCTTCTTCCACGCGGCAGTTGGCATATCAAACATTTGTTCGCCCACAACTTGAATACGCATCTTCCATTTGGTCACCCCACCAACATTACTTAATTCCCTAGAGCGCGTACAAAATCGTGCCGCTCGTTTCATTTCTCGCAACTATTGCCGACATTCCAGTATAACTAACATTAAGGCGTCGTTATCCCTTCCATCCTTAGAATCTCGCAGAACAATAGCACTTATCTGTCTCTTACATAAAATTGTTTATAGCCATCATTCCTTCACACTACCTCTCACAAAACCGGCCCGCACATCTCACCGATTGCACAATCACCTCAGTTTTAAACGCCTTTCGGGTAGAACCACTGCATTCAACTCATCAGCCCTGCCCCGTGCCATCATTTATTGGAATAGTCTTCCTGATAACATTGTTCACACTTCAGATTATGTTATTTTCAAAGAAAAAATAAGCAACATTTTGTTCTGAAGTGTGCTGTTACTGAAGTGTGTTCTATAGTGTGCTTTTCAAATTTTGTTTTCTTTTCTTGCGTTTGCCATTGTATAATGTTAACGTTTTGAACATAACGATGTTAAAATAACCATCTACATGCTTCTGTTTCGCACCCCAGTTATGTAACCCCCCTCACATAATACTCCAATCGGAGCCCGTGAGGTATTTGAATTGTTAAGCGGGGATCCAGGCACTGGTAGTGGGCACTGGTAGCGAGTAAGACCGGAGCGGGGGTGGCTCAGCTTGTAGACAGCTTGTCCGCAAAAGGCACTTCCTCTTTCTCGGCGATCTGTCCGCCTGATTGGAACTTCCTCTTTACAATCTTGCCCCCGCAGAAAAGAGGAGCCATCCTGGCGACTCAAGGAGACGAAAGGATAGCGGGATCGTAATAGGGTTTCAAACGGTCCACGTGAACAATCTCACGCCCATGGCGACGAAGGTCGGTGGAAGCGGCTAGCGGTTCAACAAGGTAATTGACGGGAGACGTCTGTTGGAGCACTAGATATGGTCCGTGGTATTTGGCAGTAAACTTGCTGGTAAGACCTGGTGGTGTCGATGGGACCCAGAGCCATACGTGAGCACCGGGAGAAAATTGGTGGACAGAGTGGCTGCTGTCGCTGTGCGCTTGTTTCTGGGCTTGCTCGTCCAAAGTGAGTGAGCGAGCCAGTTTGCGACATTCTTCAGCGTGCCTGGCAGCTGCTGAAAGCGATGTGTACTCTGACATATCAGGACGGTAGGAGAGGATGGTGTCGAGTGGAGACGAAGGTTCACGCCCGTACAGCAGAAAAAATGGTGAGAATCCGGTAGTTGCTTGAACGGCGGTGTTATAGGCATAGGTTACAAATGGGAGAATCTTGTCCCAATCGGAGTGGTCGGAGGCGATGTACTTGGACATCATGTCATCCAGCGTGCGGTTGAAGCGCTCTGTAAGGCTATTGGTTTGAGGGTGGTACGCGCTGGCTGTCCGGTGGATGGTCTGACATTCGCGTAGGAGCGCTTGGACAACCTCGGATAGGAAAGACTTTCCTCGATCACTCAGAAGTTCACGAGGGGCCCCGTGCCGCAGAATAAAATGATGAAGAAGAAAGGACGCGATGTTGGGTCCGGTGGCATCCTGAAGTGCTGCTGTCTCCGCATAGCGAGTAAGGTGATCGACAGCCACGATGATCCAACGATTCCCTGCAGGTGTATATGGCAGGGGTCCATACACGTCGATGCCAACACGATCGAATGGTCGGTACGGGCACGGAAGATGCTGTAGCGGAGCCGGCTGATGGAGAGGAGAAGGCTTGCGACGCTGGCAGTCGATGCATGAACGCACATACTTGTTGATGAAGGTGTACATACCGCGCCAGTAAAACCGCTGTCGCAACCGTTCATAAGTCTTAAATACACCCAAATGACCACACTGCGGATTATTATGGCAAGATGCGCATATATCACCCCGGAGGTGGCGAGGTACGACGAGCAGCCACTTACGGCCATCTGGCATATAACTGCGTCGATAGAGAAGGCGGTCACGAAGGGCGAAATGCTGCGCTTGGCGACGAAGGGCGCGAGGAGCCGGTGAAAGTGACGAGTTCGTAAGAAGATCGATTAGTGATGTAAGCCACGGATCCTTGCGCTGTTCTGATGGCATGTCGTCGATGGACAAGACAAGGCGGAGCTGGAGGCAGGGGACAACGGAGCGTCAGGCGACACTGGCGAGCGAGATAAAGCGTCTGCGTCGGAGTGCTTACGCCCTGTACGATAGATGACTCGGATATCATACTCTTGTAGTCTAAGCGACCAGCGGGCGAGACGGCCGGTGGGGTCTTTTAGTGACGACAACCAACACAAAGCGTGGTGGTCTGTAACAACATCGAATGGGCGCCCATACAAATATGGCCGAAATTTCTGAAGCGCCCAAACAATGGCCAAGCATTCCTTTTTTGTCACCGAGTAGTTGGTCTCGGCTTTGGTCAAAGTTCGACTTGCGTACGCCACAACGTATTCATCAACACCGGGTTTTCGTTGGGCAAGAACAGCGGCGAGGGCGGCATCGCTGGCATCGGTGTGCACTTCAGTAGGAGCAGCCGGGTCAAAATGGCGCAATACGGGGGGTGAGGTAAGTATCGTGCGCAATTTCGTAAAAGCAGCATCGCAAGCCGGCGACCAGGCAGAAAGATCTTTGTGAGCGCTGAGAAGTCGCGTCAGAGGGGCAATGATGGTCGCAAAATTCCGAACGAAACGCCTAAAATAGGAGCATAAGCCTATAAAGCTGCGTAATTGCTTGATAGATGTTGGCTTCGGGAACTCAGCGACAGCGCGAAGTTTAGATGGATCTGGGAGGATGCCATCTTTGGACACTAAATGCCCTAAAATAGTGAGTTGGCGAGCGGCGAAATGGCACTTTTTCAGATTGAGCTGTAGACCGGCGTTGCTAAGGCATTGCAAGACGGTTTCAAGGCGAGTTAGGTGGGTCGCGAAGTCGGATGAAAATACAACAATATCATCCAAGTAGCAGAGACATGTGTGCCACTTCAAACCGCGGAGAATATTGTCCATCATGCGTTCAAATGTGGCGGGCGCATTACACAGGCCAAATGGCATGACGTTGAACTCATAGAGCCCGTCGGGGGTGACAAAAGCTGTCTTGGGGCGATCGTCCTCAGCCATCGGAACTTGCCAGTAGCCAGAACGTAAATCGATTGAAGAGAAAAATTCCGCTCCATGCAAAGTGTCCAGCGCGTCGTCTATGCGTGGAAGCGGATAGACGTCCTTTCGTGTGATCGCATTAAGGCGTCGGTAGTCCACACAGAACCGAATAGACCCGTCTTTCTTCTTGACTAAAACGACCGGGGACGCCCAAGGGCTACTGGAAGGATGATTTACACCCCTACTGAGCATCTCGTTGACTTGCTCATCAATAATGCGGCGCTCTGAGGCTGATACACGATAAGGGCGTTGGCGTAATGGGGCGTGCGTACCAGTATAGATGTGGTGAGAAACAGTTGACGTACGACCCAAGGATAGCTGCTGGATGTCAAAGGAAGCTCGGAATCGGTTCAGTAAGTCGAGGAGCTTGGCGCGTTGATCTGGAGTGAGAGCACTGTCGATGGCTTTGTCGAAGGTAGCCAGAGGCGGTGAAGGAGACGAGGAACGAGGTGGGCTAAGGGCACTGACGTTGTGGGATATTGTGTCGGCACAGGTGGAGAAAACCGGTGGGACGGTCACAAAATTTTTTGACCGAACAGGCTCAGCATGCCCAACGCACTCGCCACGTTGCAACGTGAGTGGATAGAACGAATCGTTAGTAATGGCTAGTTCGGTGCGTCCGCTTCGTACACTAAGGACGGCGCAGGGCAGGGGAAGACAGCGTCGCGAGACGAAGAGGGAAGATGGGGTGAAGAGCACTGTACAGTCTTGAAGAGAGGGACAGTTTATAGGCACAATCGCAGCAGATGAAGGCGGGATATCAGTAGCGTCTGCAACGTGGCATTTGGCTTCCCCAAGAACGTTAGCGGCAGTCGGTGCGGTGCACAGCGGAAAAAACTCTACTTCGGCACGAGCGCAATGAATTACGGCGCGATTGCGACACAAGAAGTCCCATCCTAAAATAATGTCATGAGAGCAGTCACGGAGAACGATAAAACTGATGACGTAGAGAACGTTCTGAATGGTGACTCGAGCCGTGCAGGTACCGATCGGTTCGATGTGCTGAGCAGTGGCGGTGTGCAATGAAACCCCAGAATATGGCAGAACAACTTTTCGTAACAAGCGGCACAGTCTAACGTCAATAACCGACACAGCAGCACCAGTATCTACAAGCGCAAGAGTACAAACATTTTCAATGGTAACTTCTATTAAATTGTTCGGTGGCGAAGCAGGACTTTCACTGTTCGACGAAAGCGCAGTTCTTTCCTGCGGAACTGCGTATAGTGGTTTTCCGGCATCGGCGAGGTAGAACGGTGGCGCATCGGCGACGGAGAGCGACGGCGCGGAGAGGTTGAGCGGTTGTCATAGGTTGAGCAGTTGTCATGCGGGAAGTGGTCAAAGTGAGAGGAGGGCTGAGGGGGCGCACGGAGAGGGGACGGCGGCTGCGCGTAGTTGACCGGGCTCTGATCGAAAGCGTACTGTGCCGAGTGACGGCGGCACAGGCGTGCAACATGGCCAGAGAGGCCACATGCAAAGCAAATCGGCCGATTGTCAGCTGTGCGCCAAGGGCGTAGAATAGGTGGCGCACGACGCTGAGTGAAAAATGCCCGCTGAGGCGAACCGTACGATGGAAAAGGCGCAGGAGGGAGTGGTCTTGCGGCAACCTCAGCATAAGACAGTGGACTGGGTCCGGGCATCGGGACAGCGTCGGCATGAATGAGCGGAGCTGTCAGTGGAGCGGCATGAAGAGGTGGTTGTAGAGGGGGCGGAAGTGCTTCGGCAACTTGTTCCTGAATAACCTGGCGTATGTTCGAAGCGAGGTGTGAGCTGGATTGCGGAACGTTTGAAATTAATGATAATTGCCGGGCAACTTCTTCCCGTACGAAGTCTTTGATTTCCTGGATAAGTGCAGAGCTGACAGTGTCATCAGACATAGCCGCGATCGTGCCTTCAGGTTGTCGAGGGACGATGCGTTGGCGACGAAGTTCGTCGTAGCTTTGACACATCGTGACAATATCACTTACAGTGCGGGGCTCTTTGGCCATGAGGATGTTGAATACGCCTTCATGGATGCCCATCATGATGTGGCGAATCTTCTGAGCTTCAGTCATCGATGCATTTACACGATGGCACAAATCTAAAACGTCTTCGATGTAACTTGTGAAGGTTTCGCCTGTCTGCTGCACCCGATCGCGCAAACGGTGTTCAGCGCGAAGCTTGCGGACCGCAGGGCGACCGAAGACATCCACAAAGCGAGATTTGAACGAGGCCCAAGTTGGAATGTCAGCCTCGTGATTTGTGAACCACAGCTTTGCGACTTGCGTAAGGTAGAAGATAACGTTGTTAAGTTTCACGACGTCGTCCCACTTATTGTGGGTGCTTACACGCTCATATGACGAAAGCCAGTC
>JAJIZL010066345.1:0-11277 GCA_023969395.1 Amblyomma maculatum | reverse complement strand
TGTGGCTGCTGGGCTGACAAAGGCGCGCGATTGCGGAATTTTGCTTAGAATGATGGTTTTGCCTAGACGATGGCATGGAATAGTGGCGTGACAAAGAGAGTCTGATGGGTGGTATTGCTTTAAGAGCACGGAGGAAAGGTGTCCAGTTAACACCGCATGATCGATGTGACATTATCCACGAGAGTGAACGTGATGCTAAATACTGCGCAACAAAGAAAGACGCCAAATTCCCAATTTCAATGTCGCGAAAATAACTTGGAATGAGGGGCCACTAATAAAGAAGGGACAGTAATGGGTGATGATGTGTGCATGTTGTGCAAGCAATGCTTTTCAGCCGACTGGCTCTCAATTTATAGGTTTTGGAATGTGAGCCCCTATGCAGCACTACGATGCACAAAAGAATTTCACTAAGATGTCATTATCTCTAAAGCTTTTTATTCCAAGGCTTGTGCATACTGACGCATATAGAAGATGACGCAAAAGATTACATGTGAGACGACAAGCGCGAACGCACTGCCGACAATAAAGAAGCATTCATAAGTGATCGTGTGATCCTGTGCTAGCTACAGCCAGAAGAAGACTACTCAAAAGCTGTCCTGGGAGTCCTCAAGGTGTTCGGTGCCTGGTGCTTCTTCGTGGTGAGGCCTTTCCACGTTCAAGGGGGTTTTGATCAGGGTTCAGGCTAGATTTATAGGATTTGGTAATGTAAAGGCGTCATTACCTTGCGCACAGGCATGTCTTTCACCTCCCCGGGAGGGGGCTCGGCAGATTGGTTCGCCAGCCTGCCGAATGAAAGCTTGCCTCTGGAATCATTTGCAAAAAATGGTGTCAATGTGATTCCTGTCGCACTCATACCGATAGGCGATGGAATGCTGAAAATGAAAAATCCGAAAACTATTCAGCAGCAACTCAAAAGTCTGACGGATCACTACCTTGATATCTCTGAGGTGCGACCTTTCGGGAGAAGAGGTATAGTTTGCAAATCTGCAAACATTAATTGTGTGTCAAATCTGCTACGCTGCAGTTCTTTTACATCGATTCCTGTCAAAGCCTTTATTCCTGAACAGCTGGCTTGCACTAAGGGTATTGTGCGTGGAGTGGATCCTGCATCTACTGCTCAAGAAATTTTGGAGGAATTTCAGGACGCAGGAGCTGGTGTTCTTTCAGTGTATCGCTGCTCTCGCATAGTGGCCGGGGTGCGTGTTGCTACAGAGTCAGTTATAACAACCTTTGCCGGTCTCATGTGTCCATCTGAGTTAAAAATTTGGCCAATTATTTATCGCATTGACCCGCTACGTCCTCGCCCCCTTCAATGTACCAACTGTTGGCGATTTGGACACAGTGGACGAGCGTGTAAGTCTGCGACAAGATGCAGGATGTGTGGGGAAGGACACTCTTCTAATAGCTGTACCGCTGCAAGACCTAGCTGTTGTCTGTGTAGCAACGAGCACTAGGCTGATGACCCCAGTTGTACCGCTGCAAGACCTAGCTGTTGTCTGTGTAGCAACGAGCACTAGGCTGATGACCCCAGTTGTGAGAAACGATCTCAGGAGCAAGCGTTACTAGAATTATTTCAAGAGAATCGTTGCTCTCGAGCAGATGCTTATGCCCTTCTTGATCGGAAAAGGCACACTTATGCCAACTGTGTGCGCCCTTCTACTCCAGACTTTGAGACCACGTTGTCTACCGCAATTGTGAAAACGGTTGAAAAAGCCCTTTCTGTCGTGGTTGACCGTATGCTTACCAGCTTTACTGAAGCATTGTCTAGTATTGTTGGTAGCCAGTCACTTTGCCCACCTCAACCTGTGCTGACTCCAGCATCTATTTCATCTCAAACCTGTACTGAAAGTTTAAATGCAGATTCTCCTCTAGTGCTGCGCACCCAATCGGCAGTGTCCCTGTAGGCATTTCTCGCAAAGGTATTTGCTCTAATGATGTTGAAATGGCGTGCCCTACTCAAAAGCGCCGTGCTTCTAGCTCACCCTCTAAGTCCTCCATATCCCAGACCAAAACTAAAAACGGGCCTTCCAAAGTTTTACAGCAAACCGATGTGTTAAAAGAGGCTGTTGCGGCCTCAATTTTAGATAAGTAATCATGGCAGGTGTACAAGTTCTGCAGTGGAATTGTCGCTCTATTGCATCTTCACTTCCAGATTTATACCTTCTCCTTTCAACACATAAGCCAGACATAGTGCTTTTGCAAGAAACTTGGCTCTCCCCCGCAAAATCATTCACCTTAAAGAAATATCATGTTTTCCGCGCCGATCGTGTAAACGGTAGGGGCGGTGGTTTATTAACTTTGATATCGTCAAAACTATGTCACCGGGCAAAAATAAGCAAAACAATAATGAATCCTGAGTGTGAGATTTTGGCTGTAGATATCACATTGCCGCATTGTGGCCCTGTCACAGTCGCTAACGTCTACTGCCCCACAGGTGTACGTAGCACAGACAATTTTGACAGGTTACTTACAAATACTAATAGGGTAGTTATTGCAGGTGATTTTAACTCGCACCATACTCTTTGGGATAACTACTCCGACGCATGTGGACAGCTGTTATGGACGTGGATGTCGGCAAATGTTGTGCGCTGCTGCAATTCTCGGGCTATAACCTTCATGTGCGGAAATTCGCAATCTGTCATCGATTTATCCCTGGCAGCAGGTGGGATAGGTATAGGAGGATGGTCCACAGTAGATAGTGGTACGTCTAGCGACCACTTTCCAATAACATTTACCATCATGATGAGCACAACACGAGATAGAACTTTGGACCGTAGACTAGTAAACAACGCCAAATATGCAGCTTCGCTATGCTCCTCCCTCAAATCAAACCTTTGTTCATGTAGGAACGACAAAGCACAAAAGGTATTTTCCTCAATTGCGAATGCTACTGTAGATTCCCAGTTCACTGTGCGGTCTACAGTAAACAATAAGTCACCATCGCCATGGTGGAATGACGCGTGTGAGAAAGCCTTCCGCCGTAGAAAAGCAGCATGGAAAAGCCTCTCTTATAACCAGAGCCCAGTAAACTGCATAAACTACAAATTTTGTTCTGCGTCATTCAAAAGAGCCACAGCGCAGGCAAAGGACGAGTACAACGAAAATTTAAATAATTATTTGTCAAGCCCTAAGCACAGGAAGGCTTTGTATCGTTTCATGGAACGAAATAGAAACTCGCACCTTTCACAGTCATTAAGTTCAGTAGTGTTGTCCCCACAGGAGGCAAAGGATGAGTTCGAACAAATTGCGCAAGGATTAGCATTACGTTTCCAGGAGCAGTGCACAGTTCCCTTGCACGCTCCCATTTACTGCTCAGATGTATGTTGAGGTTGATAGGTCAGAACTACTATCTGTGATTTCTTCCATGAGAAACTCGGCTCCAGGTTGGGAAGGGGTTACGGTAGGTATGGTCAATATTTTAGCAAATGATTTCACTCAGGATCTCCTGGATCTGGTTAATGAATCATTAGAATCTGCATGGCTGCCGCACATCTGGAAAGTGGCGAAAATTATATTGCTCTTGAAAGACCCTGGTAAAGGATTTCATGTTGAAAACATTCGGCCGATAGCTTTGACTTCCCTATTGCAAAAACCAACGTCTCCAGTGGGAAACCAGTAAGATTTTCGCGCTGGTTTTGCACTGGATCTGCTGGGCACGCTGGAGGTCTGCGATATTCACTGGAGCAGTAACGGGAAGACACTGGCTGCACTGGTGCGATGGGAGAAAAACGCTGGGATTAGACTTTTGACGCTGGGTGTGTCGCTCGTATCCGGGATGCACTGGGAGAAGCGCTGTATGTGCGCTGGGCCGCACTGGTCCCAGTGCCCCAGTATAGCCGGTGCGGCCTGCGGCGTCAGCCGGAGTAGCATCCCTCAGGGGCCAACAGGGCAACAGCGTACTTTCAATCGACCATCGGAGGCATATGAAAAATATGGTTCAAGCAAGTACTTTTTGCTGCGAAGTCGTTGCGCATTTGTAAGAAAACAAAGGCAGTATCTTTTTTCTAGAGTTTCCATGTTTCGATAGGTCGTTTCGAGCGTTTCGAGAGCGACAACGATCGCCGCACCTCGATCTCATGACAGACTGACGATTAACGCACTGATAAAGCTGGAATTGAATAATGTGGGCTACCATGCATAACCAACCCCCACAGCTGATCTTAAGGGCACTCTAACACAATGATTACTGCCAAAATGTTCAATGCGGGCTCAATCGCAGGCGAGCGTAGCCTGCACCACGGCCCAGCATCAACAGCAGAAAGAAAAACTAAAACCAGGAAGAGAGTAGTTTACCGAGCGATGGGTCCATGAGAGAAAAAGCAACAACATACAGCGCTTGTAATACATAATATTTGGCGTGTTTCTCAAGCTTTTGCGCTCCTTCTTACTCTGCCTATCAAGCAGCCGAGCCCTCGGTCATCGCAACGCTTCCCGCAATGTTTACATACAAATAAGGTTTACTTACACGCAATTAGGGTCATCGCTGCGGCGCTTGCCGGTATTGAAGCTTGGTCGCACGTTTTTCCTTGAAGGCTTCTACTAAAGCTCCGTGTTCAGCGAAAATTACGCCCACGGTAGCAGAGCACCACCCAAGAGCCGGCGTTGGTACATTTGCCAGCGATGTCAAACTCCACATGTTAAAATAATTCCAGTGCGCAAAATAGCGCGCATAGGCACCCAGAACATTAGTTGCAAGTCGTGAGAGCAGACAGCAAGCTAAAATGATCAAGAAGTTGCAATTGTTAGAGCGGTAGCACTGGCCTGTAGACTGCGAAACATGAAGTCCCAACATTATAAATGCGGGTCATTACATAAAATGCAAAATTTTTTATAGAAAATCCAGTTCTCGGCATGGCCGAGTGGTAAGCGTGCTGAGCTAGTGATTGGTACGTACCTAGGGACTTAGTTCGAGGCGCGATTGCTGCACTAATTTTTTTTACTTTTTTTTTCTTTTTTTTTTTATGTACCTAACTTGTTTCGTTACTTTTTACTTTTTAATTTTTATCCCACGCCTTCTTTTTTTCGGGCGAACAGTGCCGCCAGCGCGGAGCGTCCCAGTATGCCGCGTCCCAGTGCGCCCAGTGTCCAGCGTCATACTGGGACCATAATCAGGTATGGCGCTGGAGCGCTGGCTCCCAGTGGCACTGGTTTTTGCAATAGGGTTCGAATCTAGTAAAATTAATAGAAAGAATTGTGCATGGCCACCTCTCAAAGCATATCTCAGAGGTCAATGCTTTGAGTTCTTCCCAGATTGGTTTCCGCAATGGATGCTCAATATGGTCTGCACATGTAGATTTAGAAAGCAGGATTCGCCTTGCAATGTACAACAAGGAGGTTTTAGCGTTAGTGACGCTCGATATTGCTAAGGCCTATGACAGCATTGAACATTCCATTCTGCTAAACAAGTTGTCATTATTACGTCCTCAGTTCTACATTTATGCGTGGAACAGGGAATTTTTGAAAGGACGAGAATTCTTTTGCACTCATGGCACATTAACCTCAGACACCTATGCACAGATAAGAGGGGTGCCTCAGGGCTCTGTGCTCTCCCCACTCCTTTTTAATATATTAATGTGCGATATTCCGGTTCATCCTGATGTCACTGTATATGTATATGCAGATGACATAGCATTCTTCGCCTCGGCAAAAGATATTCATGACCTATATCGTTCACTACAGGCTTACCTAAATGCACTTGAGGTCTGGTTGGACAAAATTAAATTGGTTTTAAATGTGTCCAAAAGTAGTGTGCTAGTTTTTAAAACCGTAACCCCCTTATATGTTTCGTTAAACTACCGCTCAGATGTCATACCTCAAGTGGAATCTGTGCGGTATTTAGGCATTACGTATGATGCTAGTATGGATTGGAGGCTTCACATCAAGTCTAGTGTTCGGAAAGGTGAACGTTCCCTTGGTAGACTGACACGGAGAAGTAACAGGAAATTTGGTATGCGTCGAGGTACTCTTCTACTTTTGTACAAAGCCTTTGTGAGACCGATTCTGGAATTTGGCTGCATTCTTTTTTCAGGGTGTCCAAAATATAATCTGCATCCTTTGCTGCTTTTAGAAAGACGGGCGCTGCGCCTCTGCCTAGGCCTTCCACAGTCAGCCTCTACCACTGTTCTGTACTTGGAGGCCCGCATTCCGGACCTTAACTCCCGTTTCCACCTTCTAACTGTCAGATCATTCTTGCGATCATTTGAGGCTACTCCCGGTGTGGCTATACCTATTTTTGTGTCAAACCCCGCACTCTTTCTCACTCACCAGTGGCCAAGGGTCTGCAAGCCCCAGGTTGTTTATACGCAGAGCATTTTCTATATGTTCTATTGGTTGCTCAACGTCCTTTGTGGATATAAAATATGATTCTATATTTCCATCTAATGTGAAGCACTTGCCCTCAAGTCTAATATCCAGTCTCCTATGTGAACACCTTGAAAAGTTCCCTGATCACACTGTAATTGCAACTGATGCGTCTGTGATTGCGCACAAAGCTGCGATTGGAATTTTTTCGGAGTCTCTTTCCTGGAGTTTTTCGGTGCGTGTCCCGGATTACACACTGATATTTCTAGCAGAGTTTATGGCAATTGGGCTAGCGCTACTAAAAGTTCCCTGCAGTCATTCAAAAATAATTTTTCTATCAGACTCTCTTTCTGTTTTGTTGTCACTGGAGCCAGCACGGGATGCTCTGTTGAGCCGCTCACTAAAGTATTTCATACCGGGGTGGGTGAAAGAAATACGCTTCATCTGGGTCCCCGGACACAGCGGTATTTTCCACAACGAAGCGGCAGATTTCCTGGCTAAATCAGCTCTTGAGGCACCTGTTCCATGTACCATCCCTAATATCATCATTTTGGAATGCCCCGTTTCCAGCGATATCAATACCTAGCCGCTACATGCAATGAATTTTTGCTATCTACAGCCGAATACCAGCATCTCATATACTCGTGGAAAGTTCGAGCATGTAAATCACGGCAGTGTGAGGTTACGATGACTCTCCTGAGATGCAGGATTCCTCGCTTAAATCTTTATTTATGTTGTACTGTGATAGTCAGCACTTCAGCCATCGACATGCACCTGTGCGTTGTGCGACGAAGACAAAGAAGAAGTACGCTGGGCTCGCCGTTGCAAGGTCCTGTCCTCACAGCTCTTCATCTGAGCGTAGCGTCAATAAACGCCCTATTACAATTGGCGGAGGTGCCGGAAACAATCCCACCCAAACTGGAACTGCGAAGCCGTACACTACCCTCTACGACCGCCATGCAAGACGAGTCCACTTTGACGCTGCCGGCCGTTCCACCCACGATCATGTGTGCTGGCGTCGTGCGCCAGCGTGACCCTTGCCTGTTCAGCGGCACGGCCGATCAAGATGTCGACGACTGGCTGTCATCGTATGAAACAGTAAGCAGCTACAACAAGTGGGATGACTCATACAAGCTCAGTAACGTCATATTCTATCTGACGGACGTGGCGAACCTCTGGTTTCGCAACCATGAGGCTGACCTGTCATCTTGGTCGACATTTAAAAAGAATTTCGCGGAAGTGTTCGGCCGCCCGGCAGTGCGTAAGCTTCGTGCCGAACAACGTTTACACGATCGTGTTCAGCGCGCTGATGAGACCTTTACCAGCTACATAGAAGACGTCGTTGATCTCTGCAAACGAGTCGACCCGGCCATGCCGGAAGCAAACAAAATCCGCTATATCCTCGAGGGCATTTCTGAGGACGCCTTCCAGATGCTGGTAGCGAAAGATCCCAACAGCGTTACTGAACTCGTGAAGCTTTGCCAGAGCTACGACGAGCTCCGCAAGCGGCGCGCTTCTAGGCGCCGCTCCAGTGTGTGCGACGAAGGCGTATCCGCATTAGCCCTGGGTGTTTCGCCAACTTCTGAAGGGAGCCCGCTGAATCAAAAGATCAAAGATTTTATTCCTGAAGAGGTCGCACGTCAGATCTCACTCCCTCCCCATTTTCAAGACTCGGGCCGCCTCGTTCCTGAACTGGCTCCATCTTTGGCCCCTGCTATACGCCGTGTCGTGCAAGAACACGTCGCTGATGTCTTGCCGTCCAACCCCGTGGTGCCGCCTGTGACGGCACCTCTCACGTATGCCCAAGTAACGGCTAGGTCACCACCTTCGCCCACGTCTGGCTTCTATGTGCAGGTCCCTGCCTACCGTTCACCGCCGCATGCTGACCCTTCGTTTCAAGCCCCACCCTCAAGGTTCCGCCCACATCCTATGAAACCTTGGCGTACTACGGACAACCTTCCGATTTGCTATGCCTGCGGTCGGCCGGGCCATGTTGCGCGCCTTTGTCGCCAGCGCCTCCAACCTTCACAGCCTGACATTCGACTTTACCCGTACGATACCGACTCACGCTCGCAAATTATTCCGCCCGGTTCTCAATTTGTCCCACAAGATCGCCAAACCTATACCACTCGTCGATCACATTCTCCTCGGCGCCGATCGCTTTCGCCAATGCTGCGACGTTCCACCAGCACCGTTGAGGGAAACTAACAGTCGCAGTTCCGGGGGCAAGAACTGCGCTTGTTTCGAATTCCTCAAGTCCTCCATGTCGTCCCGCTAATGTTATCAAAGTTTCTGTAGAAGGCGCCACAGTTCTCGCTCTCGTCGATACCGGTGCAGCCGTCTCCGTCATCAGTGAAGCGCTCTGCCGTCGAATTCGCAAAGTGACCACTCCGATTTCCGACTTTTCGCTCCGCACCGCCTCATCACAGCACATTCACCCATCCGCATCTTGCACAGCCCGTGTGCTCATTCAAGATGTCTTGTACCCCATCGAGTTTATTGTTCTGCCGAACTGCTCGCATGATATCATCCTCGGATACGATTTTCTATCGACTCATCAAGCCGTTATTGACTGTGCTCGTGCGCAAATTGCCTTCGCCCCCCTCTGTGATGCCCCCTTCTGTGATACCCCTCCCCGCACTGCAAAACTTCTCGTCGCCCATGACACCGACATTCCTCCGTTCTCTGCTGCCCTCGTACCACTGTCTTGTGAGTGGGTAACTCCTTTGACTGCGATGTTTACACCTTCCGAAGCCACCTCCCGTCATCCCTGCGTCCTTTTTCCGTTCGCAGTTCTCGAAATTCAAGACGGCAAGAGTGCACTTTGCGCCTCGAACCCATTTTCTTGCCCAGCAGTCCTGCTCCGTGGCGAATGCATTGGACGTCTTGAAGAGCTTGATCCCAGTCATATCACCACTCTTGCTGACTCAACCCCCTCCTTCGACGTTAGTCTGTGCTCTTGCGATGTTGCGACCGCTTCGACGCCCTCCGACGTTTTCCAACATGCTATTGATGCTGATCTTCCACTTGCGCAGCGTGATCAACTTGTCGCCCTCTTGCAGAACTTCGCTTCTTCATTCGACTTTCCTGAAACTGACTTGGGCCGCACGTCTGTCGTAGAGCACACCATCGACACCGGTAAAACTGCACCTTTGCGCCAGCGCCCCTATCGCGTGTCGGCTTCGGAGCGCCAAGTAATTGCTGATCATGTGGACGACATGCTCCGTCGTGGTGTCATTCGGCCATCCCACAGTCCCTGGGCGTCTCCAGTTGTGTTGGTACCTAAGAAAGATGGCTCCTTCCGGTTTTGTGTCGACTACCGCCGGCTCAACAAGATCACGCGCAAGGACGTCTATCCTCTGCCACGCATCGACGACGCACTAGACTGCTTGCAGGGCGCCGAGTTTTTCTCCTCGTTGGATTTACGATCTGGCTACTGGCAGGTGCCAATGGCTGACGCTGACCGCTCTAAAACTGCCTTCATCACACCAGATGGATTATATGAATTCAACGTCATGCCCTTTGGGCTTTGCAACGCCCCGGCCACATTTGAACGCCTCATGGACACTGTGCTTCGTGGATTCAAGTGGCGAACCTGTCTTTGCTATCTCGATGATATCGTAGTCTTTTCTACCGATTTTCAATCCCACCTGCTCCGACTGAAGGACGTTCTCACTTGTCTCGCTACCGCCGGCCTCCAACTGAATCTGAAGAAGTGCCGCTTTGCTGCTCGCCGACTAACAATTCTAGGTCATGTCGTTTCTAAGGATGGCATTCTTCCCAATCCCACCAAACTTCGTGCAGTTGCCGAATTCCCACGCCCAAAATCACTGAAGCAGCTACGAAGTTTCATCGGCCTGTGCTCCTACTTTCGCCGCTTCATCTTAAATTTCGCCTCTATTATTGCTCCTCTCATCCAGCTCCTCTCCGGCAGCTCCGACCTCTGCGCATGGACACCTGCTTGTGATGACGCCTTCAACACTTTACGCCGTCTTTTAGTTTCGCCTCCCATCCTCCGCCACTTCGACCCGAATGCGCCAACTGAGATTCACACTGACGCTAGCGGTATTGGGATAGGCGCCGTTCTCACCCAACGCAAACCTGGTATCCGAGACTAAGTGGTGGCGTACGCAAGCCGCACCTTGACCAAGGCAGAGTCCAATTATTCTATTACGGAAAGAGAATGCTTGGCCATTATTTGGGCCATCGGCAAATTCCGTCCGTATGTCTATGGCCGACCATTTTATGTGGTCACTGATCATCACGCTCTGTGCTGGCTGGCGTCCCTCAAGGACCCGTCCGGCCGCCTTGCTCGCTGGGCTCTTCGCCTCCAAGAGTATGACATTCGTGTCATATATCGCTCAGGCCTCAAGCATACTGACGCGGACGCTCTTTCGCGCTCACCGCTGCCTCCCTCTTCGTTGTCTGATGAGATCTGCGCCTACGATTTGTCTTCGCTTGCCACTATCGACATGGCCACGGAACAGCGGCGCGACCCGTGGATATCTACACTTCTGGACTTTCTTTCAAGTCACTCTCCAGGTCGTTTGTCTCGGGCGCTTGCTCGCCAAGCTCACCATTTTTCAATTCGTGACGGGCTGCTATATCGCCGCAATTATCTTCACGACGGAAGGAAGTGGCTTTTAGTCATCCCCCGTCATCTCCGCGCCGAAATTTGTGCTGCTTTCCATACTGATCCCCAGTGCGCCCACGGCGGAGTGTTGAAAACCTACACGCGCTTGCGTCTACGCTTCTTCTGGCGTGGAATGTACCGCTTTGTCCGCCATTTTGTCCGCTCTTGCCAGTCTTGCCAACGCCGAAAAACTCCTCTCAAGTCCCCTGCTTCGTTGCAGCCGTTGCCCTGTCCTGCCCGTCCGTTTGATCGTGTCGGCATAGATCTATACGGTCCTCTTCCTACAAATTCAGCTGGCAACCGCTGGATTATCGTGGCAGTGGATCATCTAACCCGCTACACTG
>JAJIZL010066344.1:0-16316 GCA_023969395.1 Amblyomma maculatum | reverse complement strand
AAAAGGAAATGCACGGTGCCCGGACCTTGCTGTCGTCGCCTCGTGCGCCCCGCGACTACGAAGGACTACATTGCTGCTCGGCCGTTTCGGCTGAGAAACCCGAAACCCTCGGTATACCCTCGGCGCCGTCGGAGCGCCAAACCCCCGTCGTTCTTTCCGCTCTCGCGAGCTTCTCTCTCTCGGCTGGCGTGGGCGTGGCTCCAACCGGAATCACGTGGCGGCTGCTCCGGCTCTCATTGGCTCTCTGCCGCTGCCGACTTCCGGCGTCGGCGCGTCGTCGGCGTTTTTATCTGTTCAGCAAGATCCCGACGATTTGGCAAAATCCTCCTCTCCGGCGGCAAAAAAAACGCTCCGCTGCCGTCGACGCCGGCGAATCGCCCGGAAAAACGCTCCATGCGGGTCACGCCTTCTCAATCGCCGCGTGAACAATGGGAACTTTTCTCCTTGAGTCACGCTCTCCGCCGCCGCAAGGGGCGCGACCTGCTCACTGTTCGCTCCGCATCTGCTTCAGTGGCGGCGGGTGGCTTTTGCCTGGTTTCGCGCTGTCGCCCGCGGGTTTCGTGGTGAGTGCAGCCCCTAAATGAAAGATTACAGAAGGTAGATGCTGCAGCGGCATCCTGTCAGCGTGCTACACATGTGAATAGAGTCTTTATATTTAAAAAACACTGTCGCTCAGCAAACGCTCGACAAGCATATGACATGTATTGTGGCATGGTGTCTACTTTTATTCATTTTAATCTGAATTTTCGCCCAAGCCTGTACAAGAAGATGAATAAAAAAAAAGTGAATGAGCAGTGATCACATCGAAGCTTCTTCAAGGCAAACATAACAGCAACAATGGCAAAACCGTCTTTCAGCGCTAGATGAGAAACCATCGAGGTAACACCGAAGATGAAAATAATTTTATAAAAATGTAATGTAAGTTGCACAATGCTTACATGACATAAAGTATTAGTAGTATAACGTCAGAGTAAACGATTTTAAGTTTTGTTTTCAATTTTGCTATAATTTATAGACCAGCCAATGTTTTATGTTGTATTATAAACATTATTTTAATTTTGCAAATAAACGTTGGTTTAATGAAATGTTTACATGATATCATGATTATTTCATGAAAAAACAGGAAATATATTTCAAGCACTAATTCCTAGCAATATTTTCTTGCTTTTTCTAGTATGTTTTTGAACTAATAGTTCCAACTATCTGTGCAGTAATGCCTGCCTTAGAGAGCAATCGCTGCCCCATTATTTTGGTAGAATGCTTTGCTTATTACACATTCGCCACTGTTACTCAAGGGACACTCCTCAATAATGGACATAAAAGCTTTTATCTGTGCTATTTATTCAGAGGTGACTATAGGAGTTGTATATGTCGCGCTGTATTGCGCGCCTAGGCACCTAGTGTCGACACCGACGAAATCATTTCAGCTCTACCGCAATCAGTAACCGAGGAATTGAAAGAAGTGATGGTATCTCCTATCATCCCATTACCCACTGTCACGTATTCTGGTTTAGCTTACGTCGCTGGATACATTGTGAAGTTAATCAGTGACTTCGGGTGTGACGCTTGTGCTATCCTTCTTGAAACCAGCGAAAGAAGCAGCCCCATGTACACTATTCTGCGAGGACAAGATTCTAGCGGACTGCATTATCCAAAACCAGAGTTTGTAGCCCTCTTGGACAAGGTTGCCTCTTTTTTTGAAAAAAGCTGTCGTGCACCTACCACACACAAATGTCCTTGAAGTCCTTCAAATCTTAATCCAGCCAGCACTTGAGAACTCACCTTTGCTGAGTTGCCCGGAAGGCATTGACAATAACCAAGGTCCGCTTCATTAATATGTGAGAAATTTCTCAGACTCCTTCTTGTCAATTATGCTAAGAAGGTGACAGACAGGAAGGAAAGGCAAGCTCTTTATGTGCACAAACCGTCCAGAAAGATTTTGAGTCTTTAATTTTCTAGCCGCATGTACCGTTTTGATGAATGAGTGCAATGTGTTAACTTTGAAGGACATTTTTTTCATTGCTTGCTGCTCTTTTCAATTATGCATATCTGTTTATGCCCATTTCCTTGATTGAATGTTTATTCTTTTTATCACTGGTATTAAACAGACTACGACTGTCTACGTGTGCGTCAGTCGCGAGACTACGTATACATCTGCTGTCTTTCAACCTACGGATTTGTTTTAAACGAAGCTAGAACAGCCCACTTCACTAGACAACTGAAATTTTAACTGCATGCGTAAATTTTTGTTCCTTACTCTGAATCTGAGAAGTGCTATGAATTTTCGTCACTGCCTGTTTTGCTCTAAACGAAAACGGCAGCGGTTGACAGACTACTTTGAATATCCACCGAACAGTTTGCCATGCACAAGCGTCAGGTCGCGCTATACCTGCTTACAGCTTTCAAAGGCACACTGCATAAAATGGTACATATAGTTTTGTGAAAAATTTAGGGGCAAAAAGTGTTGATGTAAGTGCACCCGAAACTTCATTCGTCCGTGCGCGACAGCACTGACGAAGGCGCGCGCGCTCTCGCGCGCATTATTGACTATTTTATTGCTCATACACGATAAATCAGACGCTGATTACGGCTTCTTCCTATAAGCCATAAGGGGTGAAATATCAGAACCTGCCGGTTGCAACCGATGCGGGCGGAGCGAAGAGCGAGCGCGCGTTTCCCTTGCGCATGAACGGCTGTAGCGGAGGAGCAGCAGTGGGGCGGTGGCGACCCCACCGAGGCGCGGCGGGCGGTGGAAACAGACCCCATTGGAGAGGCCGTAAGAGAAGAGAGAAACGCGCTCTCCCTCGAGACCGGCCGTGCGCTATTTTTCTCCACAATTAACTCCCAGGTGGCGTGCGCCACGTTACAATGGAGGAGCCTTATACAATCCTTCCCGATGGAAAAAGATGGGTGAGTGTCCTCACTCACCTTACTATAATTATCATGCATGACATTTCAAAAGTACAGGAAAGTCGCACACCACAATTTAGCTAGTCACACAACACAATGTAGCTAGTCACACCCCAATGTAGCACAGAGGTGAATCACCTGCGCGAGAGTTCGGAGTCCGAAAAAATGTTCTGGTGTCCGCTCAATCTCGTCGCTGTCACAATTAATGTCATAGAGCACGGTCTGAGAGTTTTGTCCCTGGCTCGCACTGTGGCAGTCTTAGTCACGCACACACACATACACCTGCGCACACACGTACAACACTGTCGAATCCAGCCTACACGGCTAGTAATAGACGAAGTCGTTTAGTCATCTTTGGCTCATCTTTCATGCTCATCTTTGGCGAACTTTCCATGCCATGTAGCACGGTTGTCGTCGTCCTGATGCAGCGGCCACAGCATGCTTTGCAGCAAACTTGTCTCCGAATGATTTCGCAAGACAAGCAGCGCGCAAGTTTTTCCCCAAGTACGACGTATTGCCTGCACCAGTTACAAGAACTTACTTGTGGGGCATGCCAGCCCATGTCGATAAGCTGCCATCTGCTGCCGACACCGAGGGAATCGCGAGCCCATTCTCCATGCCCGAATTGCTTGCAGCTATAGATGAAGCCAACCGAAAGACAGCGCCCGGTCCGGACTCCATTACGTACGAGGTTTACAAGAACCTCAGTGGTGATGCACTTCCTCAACTCCTTGACACCATTAACAAGGTATGGCTAGACGGCGATGTACCAGAAAGCTGGAAATCGGCTATTGTGATCCCTATGCCAAAGCCGGGGAAAGCACCAACAGACCTAAGCAACTTTCGACCTATTTCCTTATCGGCAACAATTTGCAAGCTTGCTGAGAAAGTGCTCGCCACACGAATCTCGTGGTGGCTTGAACATCACGGTTTCTACCGCCCGGCCCAGATTGGCTTTCGACCATCTATAGGCACAGAAGACGGATTGGCTGTCTTGGCGTCCTCAGTATTATCATCAACACGCAGCCACAATGTACGCACCGTCCTCGCCATGGATGTAGAAAAGGCTTACGATAATATCAGTCATGCTGCCATTCTGGATTCAATTGACATGCTCCATTTACCACTTAGAGTACGCAATTTTGTCAAATCTTTCCTTGAAAGTAGACAATTTGCAATACGCCTCAGTAGCGAGGCCATAGATCATTTGTCCCTCTTCGCGGCGTACCCCAGGGATCTGTGTTGTCCCCAACATTATTTAATATTGCGTTTATCTCACTTGCATGGCGGTTACATGAAATTTCTGATGTTAAATTCTTAATATACGCTGATGACATCACGGTGTGGAGCACACACAACGACCTACTGACTCAATCATCGGCCCTGCAATCAGCTTTAGATATTACGTGCACATATGCATCTTCCATTGGCCTTGAACTTTCCGCCAGTAAAACTGCGTTCATATCAGTCGACAACCGCTGGGGCCGCCGTAAACTATCGACAACACCTATTCGTCTACATCTATCCGGAACCCCACTTCAGGAAAGTTCAACAGTAAAAATATTGGGCTTAACAATTCATGAGTCAGGAACTGGAACTACATGGCTGTCTGGCGCTAAAAAACAGGCGTTACAGACATTGGGTCTGATTAGACGCATTGCTCCAAAAATGGGCGGCGCTCGCTCAGATGTTGCGAGACAGTTGGTGTGGGCAGTTGTGCAACCGCGCCTTGTTTATCAAGCCCAATTTCAGCATTTGACAAGGGCACAATGGGATCGACTTGAAGCTATAAATCGAGAGGCAATGAGGGTCATCACCTGCCTCCCTCGCATTACACCAATCGTGGCACTCCAAGAAAACGCACAACTAAACACAATAGATGAACTGGTGCAGCAACGACGTGATGCACGCAAGCTTAAGGCCACACTCTTTCACGCAACGTGCGCTCTGAAGGCTTATGCTTCTACACATTCACTACTACCACCGCCACTGCCAGTTCTTCCTCCTTGGCGTTTTGTACAGCTGAGCGATAACAAGCCATCTGATTTACGCCGGCCAAGAACACAAGAAACGGCTTCGTCACTTCGCGACCGAATTATGGAACAAGACGCCCGCTTGCCACATGGTTCCATTATAATTTACGTCGACGCAAGCATCAAAGCCTGTGAAGTGATAACAGCAGTTTACTGCCCTAGCAAATCTTCATTGAACAAGACGTCAACATTTCAATTACCGGAACACCCATCTTCTTTTTGTGTGGAACTGCTTGCAGTGCAAGAGGCGCTTCGCTCTGTGACCGCCATTCCCATGCTTCCCACGGCCCCTATTATCATACGTACAGATGCCCTCCAGGTGACAAAGCTACTTAGACGCGTTAGTAGTAGCCCGGAAATCTGCCAGAACATACACACTCTAGCGGCTCGCATACCAAATCCAATTCGTATTGAATGGACCCCGCGTGACCTTTTAAGTGCTCAAAGCCAAGTGGATTCTGCGACCCGCCTTTCAAACTCAACCTCGACATCGCCAAACCTCATAAAATTGGACAATGCCACCCTGATTTTAACAAGAAAGGAGCACCTCCGGCGCCGTACACGTGCTTTTATACCTCCGTGTACGGTAAGCCTCCCCCGCGGTCTAACCCGTGCAGAGGAGGTGGCGCTTCGGAGGATTAGAGTTGGGGTGGCCCTAACACCAGCAGTGATCCGAAAGTGGCCACAATTTCGGTATTTATATCCACACCCTGGGTGCCCCATCTGCAAGTCTAGAAATATAGAAGCTGACATCCATCACCTACTGTGGGATTGTCCAGCGTTGAAGCCAACGCGGATACGGCACCTGGTGGCAGCTGGCCTCTCCCCCATAATCCGCAGTCATATGCTATTTGGACACTGGGACCGCATCATCGTTCACTCCTCGATTTCATTGCATCAGCCAACCTTTTTTCATTTATTTGACCACACCCTTCATCCATCATAACATTCCTTTTATGCCCTGAGGCAATAAACTTTGCAAAAAAAAAGTCGTTTAGTCGGAGTGGCACTGCACTGCGGCGTGATCTTGTCCGAAGGGTTGGCTGCTGGGGTGGTTCTTCACTGTCACACGGCACTGTGTCTAGTGCATCGAAGAACTCGTCGTCGCTTTCCGAGTCGGGTGTAGCAGGGTCCTGTCTGGCCGGGCACTGGGCTTCGGTGTAGGAGACAGCTTGCTTGATCACCTCGGTCTCGGTCTTCTCGCCGCGGTCAACGTAAGGTTTAAACCGGCTTACGTTTATCACATCACGGCGTCCACGACGATTCTCGACTTCCCAGTCATTTTCTGCGGTTTGTCTCACCAACCGGTATGGTCCATGGTATGGATGAAGGAACTTTGAAGTTCGCCCCCGCTTTGCCACTGGTTTTCGTACATAAACGAGATCACCGGCCGTGAGTTGCTGCGTCCGGCGCGTCTTGTCATAGCGCTCCTTGTTTGTTTCCTGCACCCTCATTTCGCGTTCTAGCACCAGCTCCCTTGCTGCATTCCATCGGCGCAGAAACTCATCGTTCGAAGGTGCCATACATACCCTCTGGATTTATCTGGAGCGCTGCGTCGATTGGCAGCGTCGGCTCGCGCCCATATAGCAGAAAGAACGGGGAATAGCCTGTTGTCTCATGTACCGAGGAATTATAAGCAAACGTCGCGAACGGGAGAAATTGGTCCCAGTCACGGTGGTCGGAGGAGACGTACTGGCTTATGTTTTCCGCTATAGTTCGATTAAAACGCTTGCAGAGGCCATTTGTTTGTGGGTGGTAGGCAGTTGTCTGGGTGTGATTCGTTTCGGTCAAGCGAAAGAGTTCCTCCATCATATCGGCTACGAAGTGGCGTCCCCTATCCGTGATAATCTGTTCCGGAGCCCCGTGTCGGAGAACTATCGCCTCCAGGAAAGCTTTGGCTGCACACACTGCAGTGGCTTCTAGCGTAGCGACGGCTTCCACCCACTTGGTGTGGTAGTCGATCATGACGATCACATGCCGATTACCGCCTGACGATGCTGTAAGTGGACCCAAGAAATCCATTCCGATGCGCTGAAACGGCCGTTGGGCTGGTGGCACGGGCTGTAGCAACCCCGATGGTCTGGTGGGCAGTGTCTTCAGTGTCTGACAGTCTATACACGAAGAGACGTACTTTGTGATATCGGAGAACATCTTCGGCCAAAAATAGCGCTGGCGAATCTTGTCGAGGGTCCTGTTCATGCCCAAGTGGCCTGCCGTTATGTCATCGTGACAGGACACTAGGATTTCATATCGAAGTGACCGAGGTATGTATAACCAGGGCCAACCTTTCTTCCTGGAAGCTTCTTGCTCCTGAGCAGCACCCCATTTTCCAAGCAAAAGGCCCTTGCGGCACGGCGTATTTTTCTTGAAGCCGGTTCGTCCTGGTGAGTCAGATGTCGGATGATTGGTTTCAGGAAGGGGTCATCTTGTTGGAGGCTGGCTATGTTAGCTCTTTTCTCCTCAGCAATGAAGAGCGGCATCCGCTCTTCGTCACAGGGGGCCTCGTCATGAGGAAGTCGTGACAGGGCATCGGCGCTTCCCGGTCTGTGCCGCAAGCTAATGTTGTACTCTTGGAGGAGGAGACTCCACCGTGGGAGGCGCCCGCTAGGATTCTTGGTAGTCATAAGCCATGTGAGACTGGCCTGATCTGTGACTACGGTGAACGTGATTCCAAAAAGATAGGGACGGAATTGTCTTGCTGCAAATACTTCCGCAAGGCATTCCTGCTCCGTACGTGGCACTGTAGTTTTGCTCAGCTTTGTTCAGATGCCGACTGGCGTAGCTGACGACATGCTCCTGGCTTCCATTCTTCTGGACCAGTATACTGCACCGATGCCATATCCGCATGCATCGGTGTGAACCTCTACGGGTAATCTTGGGTTAAACCACTGCAACACCGGTGAACTGGTTAGGTGCTGCTTGAGCTGCTCGAACGCCGATTGGCATTCGTCATTCCATTCCCAGTTTTTCTACGTCTTGGTAAGTTCAGTGAGTGGTCGGGCAATTCGAGAAAAAATTTTAACGAAGCGTCGGTGGTAATTGCATAGGCCCAGAAAGCTGCGAACTTGTTTTACATTCTTGGGTGCCGCCACCTGAGCGACTGCACGTATGTTTTCCGGGTCTGGCCTCACCGTTCTTCCATCGAGGATGTGCCCCAGATACTTTATACTGTCGGCAGCTACGTGGCATTTCTTCGGCTGCAAGCCCAAGCCAGCTGAACTAAGGGCATCGAAAACGCACTGCAGATCTCTTAAATGATCGTCGGCGCTCTTGGAAAAACGGTGACGTCATCCAGATAAGCATGGCATACTCTCCATAGCTGACTTGTCAAGACTTTGTTGATCATGCGTTGGAAAGTAGCCGGGGCATTACATAGTCCAAAGGGCAGCACGTTGAACTCATAGAGCCCTGATCCCGTCAAGAAGGCTGTTTTCTCTTTGTATGCTTCTCGTATGGGCACCTAGTATCCCGAGGCCATGTCGAGCGTTGTGAAGAAGCGAGAGCCCTGTAGCCTGTCCAAGACGTCGTCTACCCGAGGTAGCGGATGTACCAAGGTCAATTCAAATAGTCGCATTGCTTGGAAGAAAACGCGTGCATCTGCCTATTGCCAGCGACATCAACTCGATGATGAGGGCCCCTGCCATTGAGGAAGAAAAAAAACTAGGAGGGAGCGCGTGCAACCTCCGCAAGCCAACCTCCTCTGACGCCGCTCCCTTCTCTCTCTTGCGCGCAATGATTCTTGGGAATTTAGCCAACATAGTTGCCAGACTCAAAAGCAGCAGGGTACATGGTATAGTTTAGTGACTTTGGATGTCCCCGCGGAAAGCCTATCGGAGTGGTCTGCCGGAAGTTGTGCGTCTCGTCGTAACACATAAGTTACTTTGTTTACAATTGTTGCATTGTACTCCGTGTTTATATACTAGTGGGAACTACAGGTGGCCTTTTCATATTTGGTATCATCAGGGAGACTACGAATTCGACATAGCATTGCATGCCTGGGGAACTGGCTTCAGCGTAACAATATGTATTTGAGGTCTGCGTTTCCTAAATGAATCAAACGATTTTCGTCTCGAACAATACATGCCCATGCCCTGACAAACAAACGTTTCGTTTCTCGAGGAGTGCGCATAACAGCTAGGATACTCACCGTTGGAGCGACAGCCCCGAGGTATATCCGTGTAGTTCTTGCATCCCGGCCGGCACGCAGCATTTCATATGGCAGTACATTTTGTTGGGCTAGCTTGCAGAACTCAGCGCACAAAGACAGAGCACAAGAACACAACGGATGACAGGACGAAGCGATGATCAGCGCTTCGTCCCCTCGTTCTTCTTGTTCTCGCGTGCTCGTCTTTGTGCGCCGAGCCCCGCAAGTATTTCATATGGCACAGCTGAGGGGACCCAGCCATACTTCGCGAAATACACGGGTGCACTGCGCGACGGCGGCAGCCCCCACGGGATCAGCCCGTCTAAAAGTCCAAAGTTTCATCCATCGCCTGCTCGCAGCGCGCGCCTCAGGTTTCTAGTGCAGGCGTCGCGTAGCGAAGGCCACGCGAAGGCATTCCTTCAGAGCGAAGCGTGCGAAACCGCAACCGAAACCAGCTACCGGCTACCGCTTTCCGTATCACGTGACGGCTAATTTCCCATGATTCTTTCCATTATATTTTTTATGACTAGGCTTCACTTTTCCGCCGCGGCGCTCCATCCTAGTTTTTTTCTTCCTCCATGGCCCCTGCCTTAGTGAACTAGAAGTATTCTAGTTCACTATAGCCCCTGCGAACTGTGAGGCCAATTACTAAAGCACACAGAATAAGATCTGCCAAAACTCCAAAGAACTAGAAAGTAAACATAATATTCGCGCTCAGGAATGAATGCAGTTTTTGTTCCTTGCGTAAGAAAAAACGTGTCACATTTATAATAATATTTCAACTTGTTTCTAACGGCCTCTCTCGGCCATTAGTATCCGCTGCGTAGTTGCCCCATAGAGAAAGAGATTGGTTGCCCAAAGCTCAGATCATGGTTGAATTGACCTTGGCTCAGATATGGCTCAGACCAAAGCTTTTTTTCATCCGCCCCGAGGAATGGGTGCGTCATCGGCCCCGGTTCAACGTTCATTGTTGCGTGCTACGTGCAGCGTGTTTTGCTTACTGCGTCGTATTACCGCACCAACTCCGCTGAATGTGCTTTAGCTGTTATCACAGGGATGTTCCTATTGTCAATTGGATCTTTCTCATGAACATGTTAAATGCTTAAGTTCTTAATTTGTAGCCTCACATTGACTCCTCTCAGTGGCAAATGAAGCGCGAGTAAAATAATGGAATCGTGAACAGGGCGAGATTTATTGGAGTGAAACTGTATCGCAGATATTTTCACTTCTCAGACGCATTAAATTCTAAATACTAGCAATCCCAATTTAAACTGCTTACCTAAGCTCTTACAGGTTGGTGTTCTAGCGCTAGCGTTAGTTATTCCGTTCGTTTTTGTTTTTTTTTTTGACACTGATATGTACTTTGTTAGCAAAATCTTTTACCCTTTTATTTTACCCTTTTACTTTGTTGTCATGAAGCTGTCTGAATTTGTGTCAAACCTCCGGTGATATATGCTTTCTATTGTATAACTGATTTTTTGGTGTTCTTTGTGCTATTCTATGAAGGTTTTCCATATTGAATCTGCCACATCAGCAATTATGTCCATGTCATGCAGTTCATGTCCACTTCTGTAAAAACCCCATGGGGGTGACAGTATATCAAATAAATAAATAAATAAATAATCTCACCGCGTCTCGTTTGGAGACCTACGCTCAGGCCATTTTGTTATCACGAGGATTTCATGAAGACTGTGACAAATGAGCGGTGGTCGCTTTCCTACACTTCAAGGGTTTGCATTGTGAAGCGTCTATGTAAGTAATCGTGAATTAATAAAGCCTGGCTTTCTATGCAGCACAGCTTCACTCATTTATGCCCTTAGTGAAGTCCCTCAAGCCATATGATTCTATCCATGTGCTTGTCGAATTCACTTGAAGGCCCTTGTTCACAAACGTGCCCGAAGAAATAAGCCCCAGAATGCGTTTACATGACCCGCGATGAAAGACTAGGCTAACGACGACGGAGGCAGAACGATGCTATGATAAGGTTGTTAAAGATGCCGTAACATTTCAGTTAACGTAAAACTTGACAGTAGAAATCCATGTCAAGTAAAGTTGGCTGAACAGTTACGGTGTCCATTTTTCTGCCTTATCCGAGCATCGTTCTGCCTCCGTCGTTGTTGGCCTTGTTTTTCGTTCGTAAGTAAAAAGACAATCCCCGCCAAAAGTACGTCACTGTGACGTCACAAGCAACGTCACGTGTTTGTTTTGCCTCACAGTTCGCAGGGTGCGCCGGGAAACTAAAGCTACCAATCTCTTTCTCTATGCTAAAGCCTCGCTCAGAGTCGTAGTTTTCTCCCACGCCTGGGAGAGCGGCACCCTCCCGGAGAGCTGGCGCAGAGCTGTGGTCATCCAGATTCTTAAAAAAAGGAAAACCAAGGAAGCATCTGTCTTCCTACCGTCCGATCTCGCTGACATCAGCAGCGGGGAAGGCGATGAAGACCATGGCGCTGCGCCGGCTTGACTGGATAACCGCAGCAAGCGATACAATCGCCTCCCAGCAGAGCGGTTTCCGCCGAAATTGCGCCACAGCGGACTGCATTGCGGACGTCGTGGCAACACTAGAACAGGCCAGGAAAACAGGGCAAGCTGGGTTCCTGATCCTACTAGACATAAAAAGCGCATTCGACATGCTGCCGCACTGGGCAATTACGGATGCGCTTGCTGCCATGGGAGTACACGGCAGGTTATACAAGTACTACATTGACGCCTTCCTCTCCGACCGAGCAATGTCTGTGCGCGTGGGATCGGCGACAAGCACAGACCACTCAGTGCCTTGTGGAGTGCCGCAGGGAAGTGTCCTCCTATTTAATGTTGTCTTGCGCAGCTCCCAAATTCCATCCCCAAAAAGGCCAGGAAATACGTGGTGCGCGTGGCCCTCTACGCGGACGACATCGCAGTCTTCGCGCGCTGAACAACTCGGCACACACGCAGGACAAGAAGCGCACTGCAAGCGACGCTCGACGCGATAGCGGGCCACCTGCGAACGCTTGGGCTGGTGCTCTCACCACAGAAGTGCGAAGCACTCCTCACGCACCCGAAAAACTTTGCGGCGCGCAGAAGCAACAAGCCGCTCTCAATAGGCGGCAGCCCTCTTCCTTGGGGGATGACAGTGACCTACCTCGGCGTCAGAATCGACGCACACCTCAAGTGGCACCAGGAGGTCAAGCGGCAGTGCCGGGCAGCTAAAACAACAGCGCGCATCGCAAAACGCTTCCTGGTAAGGTGAGAGGGCTGCTCACCAGCTCACTGCCTCAGACTTCATGGGGCGGTTTGGACAGCAAGGCAGCTGTACGCCCTCCCCCTGCTTGGCCTCTCCACCGCACAGTGGAATAACATAATCACAGCGCATCGCTGTGTCATCAGAGAGCTGTATGGGCTGCCGCGGAGCTCGAACAGTGCACGAACATATGCCGAGACCCGCTCATGGCCGGTCTCGCTCCGCGCGCAGCTCACCGCCCTCAACCATGTTGAGCGGATGCAGCGATCTCGCAGCTGCACAGAACTCATCAGACACCTCCGGCCTCCGAGCGCAGCCCCTCTCCCACATCGGAAAAACAGTGCAACTCTACGACCAGCTGTTAGGCCCGCCACCACCACCTGGGCCACTGCCCCCACCGCCGCATTCCCCTCGCCCGCTCAGCATAACAACCGAGCCCCGAGAATCCGCTCCAAGCGCAAAGCACCACGCTGCGCGCTGCAGCAGGAGACGGCGGCGGTGCTTTACGAGGAGCACGCAGGGCGTACACTGGTGTTTACGGATGGCTCCGTGCGCGAGGATGAGAACAGCGCAACTGCTGCCTGCACGGCTCCGGAGCTGAGGACATCGAGGCAGTGCAGGCTGCAGATGCCAGCCTCGTCTATGGCTTCTGAGCTCATGGCCATCTCCCTCGCGGCGGACCTCATTCGCCAACACAACATTTCAAAGGCTGCCGTATGCACCGACTCCAGGGCCTCCCTTGAGGCTTTGCGCAACCCTGAGGGAGGCACACGGTTGCTCAGGATTGTGGCCGCCAAGCTTTATCAGCTCTCCGAAAACGGCTCCGACCTGGCCCTTCAATGGGTCCCATCACATGTCGGTGTCGACGGCAACGAGGCGGCCGACGCTCTTGCGGGGGCCGCGCACCACCCGCACACACCGCTGACTCAGCTGGTGACGCCGCATGACAGCGCCCGCCTCATCATAAGGAGACGCACCCGCGCCCTCCACCCGGACTCCCGTATTACGAATTCAAGATTATTCGCAAAAATCAACACTCGGAAGTTCGCGCGGGGAGACTACATCCTTCTTCTGCGTCTCCGAATTGGATGCGGCTGTTCATCTGACCGGCGAAAGCGGCTCCCAGCTGGTGCTCCTGCGTTGTGTGCGTCGTGCGGTGACGAGGACACGAACACATCCTGTGTACGGCCCAGCCACTGCGCAGCGACGTGCGCATATGTAGCGGAGCTACCGCGACATGCCCAGCGCCACGCTGGATGACATCCTATTCCCGGCCGGACCAGCCCGCTCCAGAACTTCAGCTCTCAAAAACCTGCTGGCTTACGTGGGAGCCAGTAACCTCCGCCCCCGCCTTTAACGCGGGCGCGACCAGCCGCTAACAGCGGTCCGCGGACAGAGCGCGGGCATCCCTGATGCGAGGGCCGCTGTGCGCGCGGCCGCATGGACCTGTGCCGGTGTGTGTGTGGGGGGGGGGGGGGACTTGGCCGAGCGGACGTGACCCAGGGAAGACGCCTGGTCACACAGTGGGCGCCAGAGTGGCCAGTTCAGTCGTGTCCGACTCTTCGTGACCCTATGGACCATGTCACGCCACGCTTTCCGGTCTCTCACTATCTTCCTAACATCACATACCTTCATCTGCAGTGCCTCGAGGATGCCATCTAACCATCGTGTTCGCTGCCTACCCCTTCTCCGGCGACCCTCAACCTTTCTCAACATCAAATCTTTCTCCAGCGACTCCTCTCTTCTCATCAGATGACCAAAGTAGCTGAGCTTTAACTTTAGAATTTGACCCTCCAATGAGCAGTCAGGGTTTATGGTCGACAATATCGACTGATTTGATCTTCTGGCAGTCCAAGGAACTCTCAAGAGTCTTCGCCAGCACAACAATTCAAACGCGTCAATTCTTCGGCGGTCAGCCTTTTTCACAGTCCAACTCTCGCATCCATACATCACAACTGGAAAGACCATAGCACGAGTTATACGGATCTTGGTTGGCAGATTAATGTCTCTGCTCTTTACTAGGCGGTCAAGGCTAACCATTTCTCTCTTTCCCAGAAGCAGGCGTCTCCTAATTTCATGGCTGCAGTCTCCTTCCGAGGTAATCTTGGAGCCCAAGAACAGAAAATATGTCACAGCTTCCACTTCTTGTCCATTGATGCTCCAGGACTTGATAGGGCAAGACGACATGATCTTTGTCTTTTTAATGTTCAGTTTAAGCCCAAACTCCTCACTCTCTTCTTGTACGCGCATCAAAAGTCTCTTGAGTTCCACTTCACTTTCTGCCATTAAAGTGGTATCATCCGCATATCTAAGGTTGTTGATACGTTTTCCAGCAATCTTCACTCCAGCTGAAGACTCGTCCAGACCGGTCTTCCTCATGATGCACTATGCAATATAGGTTAAATAGGCAGGGCGACAGTATGCAGCCTTGCCTCACTCCTTTCTCGATCGGAAACCAATCAGTAAGACCATGCCCAGTTCTGACTGTGGCCTCTTGCTCTTCATACAGGTTCCTGAGGAGACAGATGAGGTGAATTGGAACTCCCATCTCTTGGAGAGCTTGCCACAATCTGCTGTGATCTACGCAGTCAAACGCTTTCGTATAATCAATAAAGCGGACGTAGATGGGTTTCTGGAACTCTCTTGCTTTTTCCATGATCCAGCGAAGGTTGGCAATTTGGTCTCTAGTTCCTCTGCCCTTGCGAAACCAAGCTTGCACGTCCGGAAGCTCCCGATCCACATACTGCTGCAGCCTACCTTGGTGGATTTTCGACACCTTGCTAGCATGCGAAATAAGCGCGATCGTGTGGTAGTTGGAACAATCTTTGGCACTGCCTTTCTTTGGAATGGGGATGTAAACTGACCTCCTCCAATCCTGTGGCCACTGCAGGGTTGTCCAAATCTTCTGACATAATGTATGCAGAATGTTAACAGCGTCATGGTTGAGGTTTTGAAGCAACTCAGCTGGAATGCCATCAATTCCGCTAGCTTTGTTCTTAGCAAGGCTGGCTAAGGCCCATTCAACTTCACACTTCAGGATGCTCGGCTCGAGATCAGTAATCACAACCGTCTTATGTTGGGTTTGCACATTCGGGTCCTTCTTGTACAGTTCTTCTGTGTATTCCTGCCACCTCTTCTTTATCTCTGAGGCTTCAGTGAGGTCCTTGCCTCGTTTGTCCTTTATCATGCCCAGCTTAGCACAGAAGCTTCCTTTGATATCTTTGATTGTCTTATACAAAGCTCTTGTGTTCCTTAATTGGCTGTTGTCCTCAACTGCTTGGCACTGTATGTTCAGGAAGGCATTCTTATCTCTCCTTGCTATTTTCTGAAAATCCGCATTGAGATTCTTGTATCTTTCTCTTTCCCCCATAACTTTTGCCATCCTCCTTTCCTCAGCTTTTTGCAAAGCCTCTTCAGATAACCAGTTTGCTTTCTTGCATTTCTTTTGCTTTGGAACTACCTTAGTAGCAACTTCTTGTATTATATCACGAACATCAGTCCACATCTCTTCGGGCTCTCTGTCTTCTAGATCTAATTCTTGAGATCGATTCCTCACTTCCACAGCATATTCTAATGGAATTTGAAGGCCAGCTGTACACCCCTCACAACAATTCTGGAATATGTCGCCCCTGCTTCGCCAGCGCCTAAGACCCGCGAAGCTCTTCATCGGCACCGGGCGGCGGCAGCGCGCGACGGAGACCAAGCATAGACTGGGGCACTCCTCAAAGGGGATTGGCTCACAGGAGCCTTGCTCTGTGCCGTCCGCGTCCGCGCACTGCAGCAGCAACTATCAATGATAGTGAGCGCGCCTTGCACGCGCTCACACTCTGTGGTGAGGCTGGGTGGTGTGAGAGCCGAACCGCCGGGATCGGATACTCTGTGCGCGCGGTGCGGTGTCATCGACCGGCGGACGCTGCAACTGTGGCGGTGTGGTGTCTGTGCTCGGGGCTGGCTGCAGGATTCTGGCACCGGGGAGGGGAAAGGATTGCCGGGGCGCCAAGTGAGCGGCGAG
>JAJIZL010066341.1:0-10489 GCA_023969395.1 Amblyomma maculatum | reverse complement strand
TTATGCGCCTTTGCCATCGCGCCGACCCGTCTATGAGTGAGAAGAAGGTTCGGCACCTGATGCACGGCGTCAAAGAACAGCTTTTTTCCGGCCTCGTGCGGAACCCACCCACCACCGTCGCGGCGTTTCTGGCTGAAGCTGTGACCATGGAGAAACTGCTACAGCAGCGATGCAGCCAGTACGGTCGGCTGAATTCCATCTCCACACTACCGCCGTCTGACCGAACCGACTACAATCCCGGGGCAGATATGAGCTCCCTTCGCGACCTCATTCGCACCGTTGTTCGCGAGGAGCTCCAGAAAGTTCATGGATCATTTACTCCTGGCGTAGCTTCCCTGGCCAGCATCATCCATGAGGAGGTCCAGAACGCACTCACGCCACCAACAAGTACAGTCGTTCCACCACCACCCCCGGGCCCCACCGAGCGGATGACTTATGCTGAGGTCACACGCCGCCCAGCCCTGCTACCTACCCCTTCGCCTTACACGCAACCTCAGGTCGCTGTGCACGCTGCGGCACCGCTGCCCCTTCGGGCAGATCCGCGCCAGGCGCCCCGGAAAACTGATCTCTGGCGCGCTCCAGATAACCGCCCTCTCTGCTACCACTGTGGCGAGGCAGGTCACCTGTACCGGCAGTGCCCTTATCGTCAGATGGGCCTTAGGGGATTTTCCCCCGACTGCCCTCGTCCACGGCCTGGTCAGCGGCCTCAGGACATCGCCGAGTACGTCACCCGCCAGCGTACGTCACCCGCCAGTCTGCCACATTCTCCTCGTCGCGAGTCGCGCTCGCCTTCGCCTCGTCGCTCTTCACCCTCTGGGTCACGGTATACCGCTGGACGCCATGGTTCCTCGAGCCCTCATCGGGAAAACTAGCTCCGGCGACCTTTGGGGGCGAGGCCGCCGCACACCGATTCGCTGTAAAGTTTCCACCGCCGCACCGCTCGATTCGCCCCGACGTCGAACGCCGAATTCCTGTCCAGTTTTCGCCGCACAGACCAGATCGCCCCGACGTCGTCCGCATCGCCGACCAGTTATCACCGCCGTGTCGCTTAAATCGCCCCGACGCAGACCACACAACTGCCGCCCAGCTTCCGTCGCCGCACCGCTTGCTTCACTCCGACCTGCCGTCGACATTGAATTGTCCCGACGCCGACCACCCAACCGCCGTCCAGCTTCTCCCACCACACCGCTCACTTCACTCCGAACCGACGTCGACAGGCCCTGGTCTTGGCCGGGTCTCCCTGGACATCCCTATTATCGTCGACACGAAGGAGGTCAGCGCTTTAGTTGATACGGGAGCCGATTATTCTATCCTTAGCGGGCGGCTTACAAGGACACTGAAAAAGGTGATGACGCCATGGAACGGACCAGACATACGTACGGCAGGCGGACATGTGGTTGCACCACTGGGTATGTGTACAGCCCGGGTTACGGTGCGAGGCTGCACATTTGTTGCGACTTTTCTCGTACTGCGCGAATGCTCTCGTGATGTTATTCTTGGCATCGACTTCCTTCGTGAGCACGGTGCCACGATAGATCTACCGAACCACTTGGTGACGTTTTCCGCCAAACTGGCCACTGAAAGGCATGAGTACCGCGGGTCCCACTCCACGCTGCGAGTCGCCGATGATAGCCTCACAGTGCCGCCACGCGCCAGCATCCTCGCCAGAGTTACTTGTGACGAGCCACATCACGGCCTCCGGGTTGTTGAGCCTAATGTCTCCCTCTCACTCGCCTTGGGAGTTTCTGTGGCAAGAGGTCTTTGTTTCCTTCGTGGAAGAGAGACGGAGGTACTTGTCACCAATTTCTCCAATGAACATCGACATCTGTTCCGTGGCACTGTCATTGCTTACGTCGACCATCTGCACGAAGTCGCCGAATGTTTTGCTTCAGAGGAAGCTGCACCTAGCACTGAACCGGATGATGCCGTACACGCTGTCGACATCAATTCTAGCCTTTCCTCCGTTGAAAAGAGGCAACTCCGAGATCTATTGCTGGAGTTTCGTGTGTGCTTCACGTCTCCATCTAAAGTGCAGCAAACGTCGGTCATTAAACACCGGATTATCACGCATGAAGGCACTCGACCCATCCATCAGCAGCCCTATCGTGTGTCGCCTCGGGAGAGAGACGCTATCCAACAGCAAGTCAAGGAGATGCTCGCCGATGGCGTCATTCAACCTTCAAGCAGCCCATGGTCGTCGCCTGTAGTCCTCGTTAAAAAGAAAGACGGAACACTTCGTTTCTGCGTTGACTATCGGAAACTTAACAGTATAACAAAGAAGGACGTCTATCCGTTGCCACGGATTGATGACTCTCTCGACCGACTTCGCAGCGCCAAGTACTTCTCCTCCATTGACCTCAGGAGTGGTTATTGGCAAATTGAAGTTGATGAGAGGGACCGTGAAAAAACTGCCTTCGTAACACCAGATGGGCTCTATGAATTCCGCGTCCTCCCGTTCGGGCTCTGCTGTGCTCCTGCCACCTTCCAGCGGATGATGGACACTGTGCTCACAGGTCTTAAGTGGCAGACGTGCCTTGTTTATCTCGACGACGTAATAATTTTTTCACCGACGTTCACGGAACACCTGCGCCGCCTGAGAACTGTTCTCGAAGCTGTCCGGTCTGCCAACCTTTCTCTCAAGCCTCAAAAGTGCCACTTCGGGTTCACCGAATTGAAGTTTCTTGGGCACATCGTGAGTGCTGATGGCATCCGAGCTGACCCTGAGAAACTTGCTGCCGTTGCTGCCTTTCCCGTCCCCGTCCATAAAAAAGCAGTCCGACGGTTTTTGGGGCTGTGCTCCTATTATCGTCGCTTTATCAAAAACTTTGCACAGATGGCCAGCCCTCTGACTCTCCTGACTCGAGATGACACATCATTTTCCTGGGGCGCCGAGCAGCAGATGGCTTTCGACGAGTTACGACGCCGGCTCCAGTCACCTCCGATCCTGGCGCATTTCGATGATGATGCCGACACAGAATTACACACGGATGCGAGCAACGTCGGTCTTGGTGCCGTTCTAGTTCAGCACTAAGACGGGGTCGAGAAAGTAATTGCCTACGCCAGCCGTGCACTTTCCCGTGCTGAGTGTAACTATTCCACCACTGAAAAAGAATGTTTGGCGGTAGTATGGGCCGCTGCCAAGTTCCGCCCGTACCTTTATGGCCGACCGTTTCGCGTCATCACTGACCATCACTCGTTGTGTTGGCTGAAAAACTTAAAGGATCCTTGTGGCCGCTTAGCACGTTGGGCATTGCGCCTACAGGAGTTCGATTTTGATGTTATTTATAAGTCTGGCCGGAAGCACACCGATGCTGATAGCCTGTCCCGCGCGCCCGTCGGCCCTCCTTCGTCAGATGCCACCGACGACGATAGCTTCCTCGGAGCAGTCACTACGTCCGATCTCGCCTCCAAACAGCGTGCCGACGGCGAGCTGCGACTGATTATTGACCATCTTGAAGGCGGGCATCCTACAATACCCCGGTACCTTGCTCGGGGGTTGTCGTCGTATTGCCTCCGCAATGGGGTGCTTTATAAGAAGAATTCTATGTCGAGTGCAAAAACATACCTGCTAGTCATACCAGCTGATCTAAGGCACGAAATCCTCCTGGCCTGCCACGACGAACCAACTTCAGGGCATCTTGGCTTTACACGCACCCTAAACCGAGTCCGGCAGAACTACTACTGGCCACATCTTTCTCCGAGCGTTAGACGTTACGTACAGACTTGTCGACAGTGCCAGCGGCGAAAAAAACCCACGCTCAAGCCATCCGGAATGTTACAATCTATTGAACCACCCCTCACACCCTTCGAGCAAGTGGGCATGGACCTTTTAGGCCCATTTCCTTTATCCTCGAACGGACACAAGTGGATCGTAGTCGCCACAGACTACTTAACACGCTACGCTGAAACGAAGGCCCTTGCCCGAGGTACCGCCGGCGAAGTCGCTCGATTCTTTATGAGCGACATTGTGCTCAGACACGGTGCACCGTCAACCATCATTACTGACCGCGGAAAGGCGTTTACAGCTCGGCTACTGCGGGACACCTTAACTCTCAGCCATACCGAGCATCGCACAACAACAGCGTATCACCCTCAGACAAATGGATTAACGGAACGACTAAACAAAACTTTGGCGGACATGATCTCAATGTACATCGACGTTGAGCATAAAATGTGGGACGAGATCCTGCCGTATGTCACCTTCGCCTACAATACAGCGCCGCAGGAAACCACGAAGTTTACGCCGTTCCGTCTCGTATATGGCAGAGAGGCCCGCACGATGCTGGACGCGATGCTCCCGTGCGGAGAAGAAGCGGTCGAACCCGACGCCGCCCATTTCGCAGAACAGGCCGAGCAAGCCCGTCAGCTGGCCCGCTTGCACATCAAGGAGCAGCATGCCACCGACGCTCGACACTATAACCTTCGGCACAGGGAGGCCCACTACGAACCAGGGGACCAAGTGTGGGTGTGGACCCCCGTGCGCCACAAAGGCTTGAGCGAGAAACTACTCCACCGCTATTTCGGACCCTATAAAGTCCTGCGCCGCTTAAACAACGTCAATTATGAAGTAATTCCAGATGGAACCGTGACCGTCAGTGTTCGACGCCAGCGGCCTGAAATTGTGCATGTGGTGCGCTTAAAGCCGTACTTTTCGCGTGACTGAGCGTTCCCTGCAAGTGAAACCTTGCGTTATTGTACAGTTCACTTCACGCCTAACTTTTTTTTTCTCCTCTAACCTTGTCATCGGGACGATGTTTTCTTTCACGGGGGGGAATATTGCCACGTGCCTAGCGCCGCGTGACAGCCGTTTTTGGGGCCGACGACGACGAAGCGGTGGTTGGCTCGAGCGACGCGCTGGTGCTGGACTCTGTGACTCTGTGTTCGGAACGACAAGCCGACCTTATTTCTCGGGTCCTCGGCTACGTGTACTTTCACGGCTTCCTCTGACTTCAGTCGTGACAATATATTTTCCTGATAACCGCAATAGTTGGAAAGGTTATTTCAACGCTTATTTTTTAACAATACAATACCATTAGGAAGAAATTACTTAAAGAACATTCCAGTAACGTTCTACCTAAGCAAAACATCTAAAGTTATTGTAATGATTAAGTGGTGCTTCAGTCCACGCTGTTGAGAAATGTGATTTATTCGTCCTAGACAGTTTATTCGCTCTTTGTTATATCTTTTTAGTTTCATCGGTTTTTTTCAGAAAGGCTAACTAGAGAAAGGATGTTTGTGTTCAAATATATATTGCTTATTGGATGAAGAAGTGAGTCAGTTTTCACCAACAATCTTGTAACAGTGCTATACCGCCCACTACGTTTTTTTCGCGCTGCCATTGTTCAGCTCGCTATTCACTTGCTTCTGTGCTTAGTGCTCCGTTCCGCGCGCGTATGAAAACTTTCAAGCAGTAATCACCTCTAGCGATAACATGGTGTTATTTCAAGATCGTCATCTCTTACTAATTACATGTGCGGTTTCTCGTGCGTTTCTCCGTTACTCCACTTGAAAATGGCTGTGTGCGTCGCTACTTACGATCACCATTGGTCACAATTTTGTGATAACCCATTTGAGGCACAGGGTTCTGAATGGTGTCAAACATATTGGCACCGTATGGAGCACAGAATTGTTTTTGAGCTGTAACCTAACATGTGCGAGGAATTCGCACAGAAAACCTTTGGTCCTCGAAACCGTGATGGAGTGCGACCTTGGGGGCTGCCTCGGGCTAACCAGGGATCATAGAAAGGTGCGGGTGGTACCAAACAAATTGTAATGCCCACTTAGGTACCAGAATTGAGGACCGCTCAAAATCTGCAGCACTGGAGCCAGTGCTCTTTTGCTTCTATCTTACAAAATTCTGTAGATTTCAAAAGCAGTGCGAAACATAAAGCGTTATTCAGGGCGATAATTAGCGTCTTTAAGGCATATATTGCATTAATATCTTTTAAAAGTGATATCTTTTATTCCGCGAGATTCTGGTCTCTACTATTTTCCTACAGCTGTTGATGTGTGCGCAAAGCCAAAACAGTCACAGAAGCCACACCGTTAAAGCCGTACCGGCCGCTATAATTTTACCCAGCGCAGCAAACGATACAATGCAGCTTTCTTTCCACTGAATCGTACGTATTTTTCTTGAGTAATGCTGAATTGAACAACTTAAAAGAGCAAACAATTTCTGGCTCCGGAAGTAGCAGAACATGGTTTCACGTCGATACTCTTCTACAAGCGGCCACTTTGTTGTCCGAAACTTGCGGTTTCCCGCGGTACATCAGTGTAGCAAAATCATTTATCATGACAGTGGTGACAGGCTCGCATGCCTCAAAGCAAGCTACAAGCAGGCTGTATATGTGATGTGCCCATTGAATTGGCACCTGCTTTTAATCATGAAGGAATAAACAATGCAGTCGCAATTAAACACATTGAATAGCAATCTTGTATTTTTTTGTGCTAGTAATATTACTGCTGCCCATTCTTGAGCAGTGAGTTCTACTGTTTCTTGCGTTACGTCGGCTATACGCAACCGCGAGCGCGATGGGGCCTCCGAGCTATACCATACATTGTATGTTTATCCGCGGCGTCTCATCTGAGAATTGATGTATACAGCGAAGTAAATAAATCACTTCGCTTAGCGTTGCTCATGGGCTGATGCAAAATTAAGGAGAGCCATTTTTCAACTCCTGACGTTTTCATTTGTTTACTCTCACTGGCAAAGTATTCCGTAAGATATCATGACGCGTGAAGTAAAACTTTTATCGATTAAAAAAAAAAAAAAGCGTTATGACGGATTTTTGCGTTAAGTTTTGGGCTCAGTTTTTCCTAAAGTTAAAAAGGTATACCAGTAGCAAAAATCAGCGGTGCGTGGACCTTTAGGGGTTAAGCAAATCCATTCTATTGTAAGCATGGATTGAAACAAAATTTGCTTCATTTTAAGCACTTATTTACCTGCGCACGTGATTGTTGCTTTGAAAGTAATTCTGCCGTCGTGAGAGGATCCGCAGCAAAAAAGAAATACAAAAAACACTTAATGCAGATGATGATGGTTATGATGATTATGAAGAGAGTTCAAAAAAGCTAAACAATCGCGTTAAAAATACGACCAAATATTCTGTAGCTCTGTCGTAGCTTTAGAATTCTCTGTAATTAGGCAGTTTTTCACTAGTACTTTTTTGTAATCGGTAGTTTTGTGGAACTTCCATGTTGCAACAACACAAAATTATGATGGCCCCGCCGGGGTGGTGCAGTGGTTACGGCACTCGACTGCTGTTACCAAGGACGCGGTATCGTATCCCGGCCTCGGCGGCCGCTTTTCGATGGAGGCGAAAAGCAAGGCGCCCATGTGCTGTGCGATGTCAGTTCACGTTAGAGAACCCCAGGTGGTCGAAACTTCCGGAGTCCTCTACTACGGCGTCACTCATAGCCTAAGTCACTTTGGGACATTAAACCCCACAAACCAACAAAGTTATGATGCCACTACAGAAATTTCTGCTTTCACTCCAGGTTCTCGTTAAAAAGTCGCCCTAAAATTTTTTTTCTAGTTTATTTTCGACCGGTTTAAGTTGAAAACAAAAGGGCGGATGTTCTCCTTTATATATCTTTTTTTTTATTAATGGAGCATGCCATTGTTGATGAGCATCATCAGAACCTGTAGGTTCTGGCCGGACAGCACTTCTTCCCGCCGATCAGTCGTCGTATTATCTCTATTAGGCGCAGCCCTGGATTCCTTTGATAGATCTATGCCAGTTTTGTACGGGTCTGCCGTCCTGCGTAGTGAGTGCAGTGAGCACAGTATATATATATATATATATATATATATATATATATATATATATATATACATACATTGAGATCCGCGTAGCTCAGCGTCAACGGCTTTATGCTCGCACCACTCTGCGACGACACAGCTACAACGGACGTAGGCGAGCAGTTGCAGCGGCCAATTTTCATTAAATCGCATCTCTAACCTCTCGCTCCTCGCAACAGTAAAGCTGAGGTAGAAAGTCTACCACCGCAAGGGAAAGTTATGAGCCCGTCACTTCACTAACTTCACTAACCGCACTCCAACGGCTCATACGCTCCGTCTGCTGCACGAACACACTATTTCAAATCATATGGCGGTGCGTAGCAGGTTTGTGTATAGAGTACCTCTGTGCGCCGCATCATGGCTTAACTATGTCTGAGAACATAGTTAAGAAATGACCTGCAAACCTGCATAAAAGTGGTTTCTCTCACCTGTCATTTTCATTCAAAGAAACGTTCCTTCTAAGCTTTTACTAATTACGCTTTCTTACACTTTTTCTAAGGTTTTTTACACCAACAGCAGAGGAACGAACGAAAAACTAATAAAAAAAATAGAGAGGTTTAACTCCGGTTTAACGTAATTTGAAGAAATTGAAGACAGTTATTTGAGTTTAGTTAGCCAAACATACACCCACCTCGACCGAAGTACACTCAAAACGGCTTCGGCGATGCTATTTATAGGGCTCAAAAAAGGAGTACGAACGTGCCTATATGGCCTAAGAATAGCGTGTTTGGCTCAGCATCAAAGTACAGTGGAAAGTTAGTTATTATTACACCTTCCCCACCTGAAATGAGCAACCTGAGCTGGCAGCTCCTCCCAAATTTCTGGTATCACGGGCTCTCACTAAGTAGCATAAACCATCGTAGAATATGTGCTTGGCCATGCTAGCTGCAATGCGTCACAGCCACGCTCCTGATAGTTAGGCTCTGCTTTTCAAGGTTAAATCAAGGTCAAATCAGACACATCCTGGTTAGTGACTTTTGTGTAAAGTAGAGTTGTCGCTCTGTAAACGAATGTGCTACTCATGTGACACAATGATGACAAAATAGCATATGCTACCTCATAGTCGTGCAAGTGCACAGGAAGGTTGTGTATCCTTCAGGGATAAACTGCCGATGTCTTTAGACCACTTATGAAATCGTCTGCGACATTTTCATTTAGAAGGCTTCTGAGATTTCACGTTTTGTATCTGATTCTTACGTTTCGAGGCTGACGTTGTTATAAAATTCTGGAGTGCACTTGCTTAAGCTCCAATGGCGGGCTAGGTTGCATAATGAATCGTTATAATGGGAATTCTGGCCTAACATTAATACATTCCGTACGGCCAATATCAGGTGCTCCACAAGTACAGGCTGTACCTTGCACACCACTCCAAAATTACAGTGTAAAAAGCTGTTCTTATATAAGATTGATTTAGCTGGCATGCACCTAACCCCATTTTTTTCCTTTTTGCTGTCTTTGCTTAGGTTGTACTTCCAGTCGCCTGTGCATGTCAAGGAATTTCTTCAGACCTGAAAAACCATGTCAATGTAGTATCTTTCACCAAATGTTTTTAAAACATCCTCTGTACCACGTGTATACAACAATACCACTACTTTTCTTTTTTTCTCCTTTTGGTATTTTTTCTTTCTTGACCGTCCTATGTTTATACTATGACGTAGAAATCAAATGTGAGGGGTAAGTGCTAGATTTCAATCGAGAAAATTCTTAGCACGACACATTTTGATTGCATTGTGTTGATATGATTTGTTATTGGCAGATGTAGGCATACGTGTCCAAAGTTACGAATTTTGGGTTACCTGACTTAGAGTCAATGTTGAATCTTTCAGCTCGCTGTGCAGATTATGCTATGAATCACATCATTTCTGGCTCCCGTTTTGTCTATCTCAGCGTACTCCATTCTCTACAGGCTAGCTTATTTTTGGCGCTCCGTTGTGTGTCTCTACTGTTGTTGTGACTTCAAACCATCGACGCACTTAACTTAATTTCTTATGCGGTAATAATGCTTCGATAGGTTTATTTGGGCACACCAGCGAGTTGAAAATTCCGGAGTATTTTGTCTACTGCAGCAGTCTAGATAAGAAAAACAAAACTAGTTTCTTACGCATGGTCGAAACACAGAGCAAAGGAATGTCAATAAAAGGTGTTCGTCCTTTTCAGGGTATCGAACCCGGGACCAGCACCTATTCGAGGGCAGTCGCTCTACCAACTGAGCTAACCACTAAGACTATCAGCAGATCAGATGATAGGGCGAGAGCGAGTTGATCATTATCTCGAGGTACGAATGAGGTTGGTGGAATATTTAGGGGTATGCCCCAAAATTTATTTTCCGTTCCTGCATTATCGCTTGGGCTTCGACTAGACAACTCCATCACCTTAACGACAAAGCAGGGACTTGGCAGATAACAGCAGTAGACCTAATACATCATATTACTCTTGTATGCATGCAAGAAACCTAACCTGTTTATTTCTTTCTTCAATGTGTGTAGGTACTGATGAAAGCAGTTGACTTTGAGCAGCTTAGAGGATCCAGGAGGGAGAGAATATATGACGTTTCCCGCTACTTTCCTGAGCAGTAACCTCCGCAATGCTTCCAAAAAGACTTGGCAAGAGAGAAAACTGGTGGCCTTACAGATAAAAAACAGTTGTTCCCGTTGCGAAAGAACAGAGCGCGGTCGACAGCCTTTGACG
>JAJIZL010066334.1:0-22011 GCA_023969395.1 Amblyomma maculatum | reverse complement strand
ACGCAGTTTCCTTGGCCTGTCTTCGTACTTTCGCCGTTTCATTCGCAATTTCGCTACCATTGCTGCACCGCTCCACCGCCTCCTTACCGACAGTACTACTTTCAATTGGTCCGAAGAATGCGAAAAAGCTTTCCAAACCCTAAAGAATGCCCTCACTTCGGACCCTGTTCTCGCTCACTTCGACGACACTGCTGCTACCATTCTCCACACCGATGCCAGCAGCCTCGGTATCGGCGCCGTACTTCTGCAACGTGACACCGCTTCTCGGGAAAAAGTAATTGCGTTTGCCAGTCGAACTCTAACACCAGCTGAACGCAACTACACCATCACAGAGCAAGAGTGCCTCGCCGTCGTTTGGGCAGTTCAGAAATTCCGCCCCTACCTCTACGGCCGCCATTTCATGATCGTTACCGATCACCATGCTCTGTGCTGGTTATCAACCCTCAAAATTTGACTGGACGCCTGTGCCGTTGGATTCTGCGTTTGCAGGAATACCACTTCGATGTCATATTCAAATCGGGTAGCAAACATCGAGATGCCGATGCTCTTTCCCGCTGCCCGCTCCCAGAATCACCACCTAGTGCTTCTTCGCACCTTCCTGCGTGCACCCTCGACGTCCCAATGTCGTCCAGAGCTCCAAACATCCCCTGTGCTACTGCTGCCGCTGCTCCAGATCGCTACGCCATTATTTCACACCAGCGAGCGGATCCCTACTGTCTTTCCCTAATCAACCTTCTCACCGGTGCTTCTCACCCTCCTACCGCTAGGATGCGCAGGCAACTCCAAAAGTTTAAACTTGACAACGGCGTGCTCTCCCGTTATATTTATTGCTCTGAAGGCATCCGTTGGATCCCCGTTATTCCGAGAGCGCTTCGCACCCGTATCCTGGCGGCTTTTCACGATGATGCGACAGCCGGTCACTTAGGCTTTCATAAACCTTACCACCGCGTGAAAACCCGTTTCTTCTGGCCAGGCCTCGCCTCAAGTGTGGCAAAATATGTCGCCTCTTGTCTGCCATGTCAGCGCCGCAAACGGCCCACTTCTCCTCCTGCTGGCCTACTACAGCCGCTACCTTGCCCAGCTATTCCTTTTTCTGTTGTTGGCATAGACTTATATGGGCCACTCCCATTGTCCGCACGAGGTAATCGCTGGATCGTCACCGCCGTCGACCACCTAACACGCTACGCTGAGACCGCTGCCCTGCCTAATGGCTCAGCACATGAGGTCGCGACCTTCTTTTTGGAATCGCTCGTACTGCGCCATGGGGCCCCTCAAGTGCTTCTCAGCGATCGTGGTCGGACATTTCTGTCGACGATTGTAGCCGAAGTTATTGAGGCCTCAACCACACATCACAAATTGACCTCCAGCTATCACTCGCAGACCAATGGGTTGACTGAGCGGTTCCACCGCACGCTTTCTGACATGTTGTCTATGTACGTCGACCAGGACCACCGAAACTGGGACGTAATACTTCCTTTTGTTACGTTCGCCTACAATGCGGCTGTACAGCGGACCACAGGTCACACCCCGTTTTTCCTCGTTTACGGCTGTTCTCCCGCTACCTTTCTTGACGCCTCTTTCCTTTCTACACATGCCAGTTCCTCATCCTCTCTTCCTGACCAGTTCCTTTCCAGAGTAGCCAAATCTCTTCGGCTTGCTCGAGTCAACACGGAAGCCAGCCAGGAAGACCGCAAGTGCCGCTATGATGCAACCCATGGCCAAGTTTCGTTCCGTCCCGGCGACGAGGTGTTACTTTGTGACAAGTTGCAGCACCGTTACATTGGTCCTTACACAGTTCTTGCAAAAACCTCCCCGGTCAACTATCGCGTCTCCCCTGTTTACCCTCCTCCGGACAGTCGTTACCGTGGCACTGAAGTTGTCCACGTTTCACGTATGAAACCTTTTATTCGGCGCAATCCTGCGGACTAACTGCGGCCAGGCTGGCCGCTTTAACTGCGCGGGCGAAATAGTGTGAGCACTTTGTGGCGCTTCATCTTCCACACGGCTGAACGTGCTGCTTCATCTTCATCCTGCTCCCTCTTGTAGATACCCATCGTCATCGCGGAGTGTGTTTGGCTGCAGTGTGCGACCAAGGCTTCAGGTCTGCAATAAAGCCCGATCCCCCAAGTCCGACTTTCGCGTTACCTTACAATATTTAATATCGTTAAGCTACCCCAATGTGGAACTGTGGTCTCTAGATATGGAATACCAAAGATGACTCTAATTGCTCTTTTTTGTAACAGAAAGAGTGATTTCAAATTTGTGTCAGATGTGCTACACCAAACCAGAAGGCCGTAATGAAGATGAGATTGCACAAGCGCAAAATAAAGTTGTTTCTTTAACCGAATTGGGAGAATAGACCTAAATTTATTGATGATACCAATGTAGCGTGCGACGTTAAACCACACAGAGTTTACGTGGTCACTCAACAACAACTTTTCATTAAATATGACTCCGAGGAAACACACAGATTCAGCACGTTGGATGACATTATTTCGGAACATAAGACTTTGTTCCATGTGTATGACTTTGTTTTTGGATGTAAAGGTTAGAATTCTAGTCTATTAACGTTTAACCAAAGAGAGAGCTCGTTTAGCCAAAGATTGCGTTTGTTAATTGTAGTTTCAATATGTTCCCCACTAAAAAACACGTTTGTGTCGTCTGCGTATAGTATTATTTCAGGAGGTTTCGGTATGTATCAGAAAGAGGAGTGGCCCAAGAATGGAACTCTTCGGTACGCCAGTACGTATTAGGCCATATTCCGAAGGAACATCATTAACAATAGTACATTGCTGTCTTGATTTTAGATAGCTAGTAATTAATTGGAGTGGAGTACCACGTGCTTCATAACACTGCAGTTTGCTAAGTAATATGCCGTGATCAACTGAATCAAATGCTTTCCTGAAGTCTAAGAACAAGCTGAGGGTAACCAATTTATCTTCAATATTATGCAGTAATGTGTCCTTAATATTTAATAAAGCAGACTCTGTTGATTTTCCTTTCTGAAAGCCGTGTTGCACATTTGTAATGACAGAGTATTTGTCAAAAACATTTTCCAAGCGGGCGTTAATAACTTCTTCAGCAACTTTCGCAAACACAGACTGGACAGATATTGGGCGATAGTCGTTGAGATCATTTTGAGAACCTCCTTTGTGTATGACAGATATCATTGCAATTTTCAGCTGTTGTGGGAAAATACCATCTTTGAGCATTAAGTCACAAATATGTGAAAGAACGGGAGCTATGATTGTGCAAACTGCCTTCACTGTTTGGACTTTAATGCTATCTACTCCAGCAGCTGAGTTATCTTTCAAGTGCATGATATACTGCGCGATTTTTGATGCGGTTGTGGGGCTCAAATAAATTGTACGCTCTTCATAGTTGGTGAGAAAAGTTAACGGGTGCTGAGTGGCGTATTGTGAATTCGCGCTATCACCTACTGTCAGAAAGTGCTCATTAAACCTGTTCGAAAGTGCAAGACCTTTGTAGCTATGACTGCCGACAAGAATCTCATGGTACACTCTTGACGTTTTCATGCTCAGTAAATCATTGAATGCTCTCCACATTTGTTCTGAGTTGTGTTTGTTGTAAAAGGCCTTTTCGTAATATTCTTGTTTTGTTTTCTTAAGGTCAGAGCTCAGTTTGTTTCGAAATTTTTTAACTTGTTTAGAACGGTTTTCTAAAAAGCGTGCAAAGAGCTTATTTTTATGTAATATTCGTTTGTACAGTTCTTTGTTTATCCAAGGTTTTTTGCCTTCTTAAATTTTACGTGGTTGACAAGTGGGAACACTGTGTTGTACAATTTCTTCCCTTAAATGATAAAAATATTGTAGTATTCAGTCGGGTCAGTTTCGTTGTATACTTCTGACGAGTCGGCCTCAAATACAAGGGTGTGAAATATATTGATTGTTTCAGCATTGATTTTTCTATACTTGTGAGTGTGATTAACGCCGGTAGTTTTTTTAGGGTGGGGTTAAAGGACAAAAAACGGAAGGTGATCACTAAGGTCACAAGCAAATACACCAGAACGCACTTAATGCCGAGGAAAATCTGTGAAACACAAATCAATAGTGGTTTGAGTACTTTGAGTTACACGTGTTGGCACATTAATAACATTTGTATAACTGTTACTAAGCATCAGTTCAAATAAATTTCTAGCCGCAATACTGTCCTTTTCAGCATCAATATTAAAATCTCCTAGGGCAACAATGAACTTGCTCACCAGCACCAAATCGTCTAGTGTATTTTCAATGTAGATCAAGAAGTTTTTTGAGCAGCCTGGTGGCGGCCGGTACACCAACACAATCGAGATACGAGATACCAGAATTTCAAATTCCTCATGAACAACTGAATATTTTTCCAATAAAGCATGAGGCATCCCTTGGCGAAAATACAAAGACACGCCACCTTCTTTCTTGTTCTTTCTACAAAGGGAGACTTCAGAGTAGCCATCTATATTTACTGTGTCTAAGGTGTTTGTGAACCAGGTTTCAGTAAAGGCTAAAATATCAAATTCGTGTTCAAGAAGATTTATGTAGGCAGAGGCATCGTCAACTTCGTTTCTTAGGCTTCGAGAATTAAGGCAAAACATGGAGCAGAGTCAAACTTTTGAAGCAGCCGGTTGTAAAGGGTTTTGAAATCATCGACACTATAATATCTTTTATTGAAAGGAAGGCTATAATGGCACATTTTCATTCTGTTCAGGAATCGCGGATTTACTTTAAACAGATATCTTACTCAACTCCATTCTGAGTGGCATCAGTAGGTACAGATAGTGGGCGTATCTTAGATAAGTCAGCTTCACTGGTGATGCGCAATGCCAGAAAACCGGGAGCCCTTCGAAGAAACACTCTGCCGTCGTTTTGCCATGTGAGCTGATTTGGCATTGTCAAGCACATAGCCCAGGAAGTATTGTTATCGCTGCCACCCAGACATGCCCTGTCACTTTCCATCCCAATTCCAGCCTACAGGCTTCTGAATCCGTAACCGCTCCCCCTCAGTTTTCCTGGTCAGCATCCCCTTAGCTCCTCACCTCTCAGCTGCTGCCCCTAAGGTTTATTTTAGGTTTCAAAAATAGCTGATAGAGCTCACAGAAGTGAAGCTGCATCCATGACCCGGGCCCTCAAAATATGTGCACCTGCCAACTGAATCAACCAGACATTTATTTGATTGTGCTTCCGTGCATACGCTCATCGACGCTGGCAGTTGTCTCCGCAATGAGTACATACCTTTGCCCTCTGCTCCATGAAGTTCTCTCAACTGCATTCGGGTTCATGTCATATATACAGTTGAACGGTCACTGTTAATGGAATCCGCTCTGCTCTGCTCGCATTAGTGTTGTCAGCCATGATTTCTAAGTGCAGTTCAGTGTTTGTGGTCCTTGTGCTCTTGACTTCCTCCTCTTCCTCCTTCATCTAGATTCCTTCTCGGAGTGGTCTCATCTGATCTACTGCTCACATAGATTTCTGCAACTCGATCTCCCACTCATCAATTGTGAATCCTTGTCTTCTTCGGTGAGCCTCTCAGCCTCCTCCTCAGAAATCTTGCTTTCTTCCATGTTGACCTGATGCAACTTGTAAATCTTTTTTTATCATGGTTGCTTTATTCCATTATCTACTTCGAATGTGTAACAGTTACACCGTGTCCTTCCGTAAGGGGTGGAAAGTCCTTGGTGTGTTTGTCATTTAAAAGGATTGTTGTTTACCTTCGTACTTGTCCTTTATGATTGTATTTATTGTTTCAGGCTGTAGCAGCTTTGCCGTCGTTGGCAAAGTCGCCTTGTGTAGCAGCTCACCGGCAGCTGTGATATGCTGTCGTTTGTTCGTACTAGTCTTGCATTTTTCATGTCTAGAATAGCAATTGCGGTTCTCATTTGCTTTATTCTGCCGTTTGCAAGAGCATTTTATGCAGTTTTTACACCTCATTCGTCCATTCTATTAAAACATAGATAGCACAGAGGATGCTTTGTGGTTGCAGTTCCAGCTTTTGGCGTATTTCTTGAATCCATGACTTGCAAATTGTGGTCTGTTACGGCTTGCTAGCACTCTTGTGATTCTGTATTGAATAAACTTAACTTCAAGCCCGAGGTCTATCACTTGGTTTGAAGACGTGACCTTTACCTAATCAAATAACCAAAAGATGCTGAAGTCTGTGGCTAAAACCAGCGCTACCACAACACAAAGCATCGGAGGGAGACACGACGCAGTCCCCTCCTTGTCCCCTCTTTCTTGTTCGTCTCATGTTAGCGTTCTTTTTACCCACAGAACAAAGTCAAGTTCTTTCTTTCATGACCGAATTTGTCATCCCACTCATTTTACTGGGTAACTGTGCCAGGTGAGGGATGCGTATATTGTTGCCACGAACATGCATGCTTTTGACATACTTCTCATTTTGCAATGTAGACATACAGTTTAGCATTAATCTTCCAGAAAATTTACTCGCGAGTGCGCTGAAGATAGCTCTCAATGATCGCTAGCATTTCCTTTTCAGCTTAGGCGTGCTGATTATATGTCAGTGTGAGTGCTCTGCTGGCTAACATTACAAGCTTTTCTTCTGGAATCAAAGCCAATTCAAGCTTGAGATCATGGACTTTATGAGCTTTTTCAGTGGTACCAACATTCGTAAAACTGTCGGCAGGAATCTGGAGAGGTATTGAATCTGCAGGACACAGCTCACCTTTTATACGAGTTGGTTGAGGAATTTTTTTTAATCACATTTGTCTTATCTGGATCCACTTTGTCTTGCCTTAGTAGCATATTCCCCCAAAAGAGCTGTTGTGATTATACTATCTTTTTTAAATTCTAAGACTTGCCACACTGCATAGAATGAGTCTTGTTTTATTCTTGTTGAGACTTCTTCCCATCTGCTTGCATCGCCGAAAATATTTTTTCCTGAAGGCCTTCGAGTGCCATTTTCGGCCTTTTCTGGCAGATTTTGCTACTGGCCACTGGTTCAGAGTGTAGGCGGAGCAATCTGCATCGACTGGTCGGCGTTCGAAATGTAGCCTTGAGGTTGGATGCTTGATCACTCATCAGCGCAGCATTGAAAGCATCTCTCTCATAGGTCCAATTTAAAAAAAAATGTTGGCTTTCGAAAGCTCTGGAATGAAGTCTTAAAGGAAGGGCAGCATGTGGCACTCTTGGATTTATGTGTATTGGTTCACTCTCGCATGTTTTCATTTTTCGCCACTGCCATTTGGTTTACCCACTTGTTGGCTTTGTGACATTTTTTATTATTCCTGTTGTCTCCATCCGTTGTAGGGGTTTTTTTGCAATTCTGGTTTTATACTGACAGGTACTATGCAACTCGTTTTGGCTTCTGGCACTGTATCTTTAGTTATCAGATGTGCGTTTCCTCATAACACTCCTAGTGCTTCTTCAAACAAATTTAGGTATTGTTCTGCTATGCATGTCTTGAAGTGTTGTTGTGGAGTATCGACTTTAGCTACGAGATCATAGTCGATTGTGCTGAGAACCATGTTTTCTGTTTTCCGTTTTGCTTTCGATTACTGGTGGGAGCTTATCAACAAATACGAATTCCAGGGAATTCTCTTCCCGATTGTTCGCAGTGACCTGAAGTCGGATTTTGCCTTTTGAGCGAACTCAGCTTTCATTCTAGTCTATGTCGGCAGTGTCTATGAGCTCACTATTAATAGCTGTGGATGGACATAGTTGGGCTGTAATCACAAACTGCTGCACTGTCTACAACAAATTTCACTTTATTGTTGTTCACCTCTTGGAGCATGTAGGCTGTTGACTACCAAAATGTCTGTCACTGTCCGTCTCTATCCTAGCCACTACGGTTCCTTCTTTGCCCACCAATACAAAGTGGGTCTGCTTTTTGCACTTCATGCACACTTGCTTCCAAGCTGAATGAGCTGGTTTTTTGTGTTCTTGATTAGGCTAGCCATTGACGGAAGCTTTCAGTCTTCTTTCAGGGTTTTACTGCGACATGAGCTACAGGTATGTCTTTACAGTGTAGACTTCACTATTCAACACTCTGTCATGAATTCTACAGACATTGTGCCTCGGAGTAGCTTCTCTTTTGTTTAATTAATTTTAATCTGCAGGTGCACAGTTTCAATGTCAGGTCTGTCAGAGAAATTAGTGAAATGATCATGTGGTGCTGAGTTCATGAGCAGAATGGTAAGTGTACACTGGGGAGGCTTATCACATGCATGTAGTCAAGTTCTGAGTGTAGTCTTACGTCTGTTGGTTCCCCGATGTGTGAAGTGTAGAACCTCTAATGGATTGTTAGATGTGATATTTACCGGTTGGGCAGTGTATTCGCTGTTTTGACTGCTCCTAGGTACAGAAGGTGTCAGTCCAGACTGCTCAACAGTGTTAACAGTGTTTACAAAAATTTTACTGTGCTTCATTGTGGCTGTAGCCAGGCACGTTAGGCTATACCTCGTCCCAGCTGTTCATGGATTGGATGCTGCAAACACATGTACTACATAGGGCTCCACATAAGCTGCCACCAGGACTTCCGCCACCTGGTGTGTTCTTCCAAAAAGACAGCACTGCCAAGGAAAAGCAAGCCGAGACCTTCAACTGCCACCACGGGTGCTAGAGCTTTGACCTTTGCATGGAGCAGGAGGGTGTGTAACATATGCTGATTGCTAAGTGCAAGTCCTCAGCAGAGTGCAGCGGGCACACTTTTTGCATTGTGGAGAGGCGCACAGGTGTCAGTATTATGCCACACAGACAATGGCACCTGTGCATTTCAAGAAGGAACCGTGTCCTGCTTCCATGTGCTCACCTTCGATGTCTACGGGCCAGCTGGAGTTCCTGTGTCAACCTCACTATGTGTGGGGCCACTAAGATAGATGCCTCCTACTTCTTCCAGAAGATAGGAACAACATTGAAGGATGGAGTCAGACAGGCATGGCAAACTCCAAACGAAGACCATGGGATCTGGAAGGTAGGTCATCCCACCGAAGGGCGAATTTGTAAACCTTTTGGATGACACTTATGTTTGGGAGAAAGAGATATAATAGAGCTACTTAATATGCTGACATCTACCAAAGGGTGTTGCCATTCAGAAGTTTTTGTGTGTGCATGTGTAAAAGGCACAATAGAATTCCAAGCATTTTGAAGCCTGAGAGCAGTGTTTTGTCATTTGTACCACTACACGTGGCAGCATAAACTTCTGCTAAGCCTGTAGAATCTCTAATATTGTTAGTGATTCCATTTGCAAGCTTGTCGTGTCTCAGAAATATTATGCATGGCTTTTCTATGGTGTACTGGAATTAATTGCAATGAATTAGTGTATGCTACTGCTGCATTGACTTTTCAAATGCCTGGTGTGGTCGCCTTGTTAATTTTGATGCTGGTTCCTAATCAAAACTGTCCACATAGGAAGTTTAAAAAGTATAATCCCGAAGAAGATAATTTCAAAAAAACGTTTTATAATAGTCTGCTTTTGTACATTGTAGTGACCAGTGAGGTTAGAGTAAAATATAATAAAAGCATATACAAGTCAATTTTTTTGGTTGTGATTATGCTTGAAATAGTGCGATGCAGCTTTATGCACCCATAGAGATAATTTAGCCTTGGCCTGATAGTGTATTATGGCTCTGTGACGTAATTCCTGCAACGGCTCGCATCACATGGACAGTTACTGTGCATGAGCACTCAATCGGTTGACTGCGGCTTCCTGCTTGAGAGCCAGCAATGAGATTTTTCTTCAGTGGAGGTAACAAACTATATGGCGCATTGGTCGGACAACTTCACACTGTAAAGTACGACAGAAATAAGAAGTGCCGTTGCGCCGTCATTTGCAAATGTTCACGGCATTCTTGCACCCAAAATGCAGAAAATTGTTACAAACAAGGCTACAGAGACTCTACTCATCTGCACCAAGATGATACGAGTGCAGTTTATTACTACCCTCTACTTCCCTCCCGGCAATGTAAAATGTCTGCTCCAGTAGAAAATTGGCCTGTAGTCACTACACTTAGTCTAATGCAGTTTGCAGAGTGAGATTATCCAGCAGCCACGCATTTCAGGCAGGTTACACCTATCGTGCCCGTCTGCTTGTGCAGCAATTCCCTTCCCATAGAATGAATTAACGAGGCTTGTACTTGTGACCACTAATATTGGATGACTTCCCTGTATAATTTGAGCAGATGCTTGTTCCTGTACGGTGCAGAATGATCCCAATCTATTCCTCGCGTAGTTGTATCAAGTTGCTTTTCTCGGTGTAGTTTTGCTATCTTATGTGAGTAGTTCTTTCAAAAAGACTCAATCATCTCAACTTTCACTTAAACAGCTTTGATGGATGCATGGGTTGCTTACTTATTAGCACCTGCTGCAGTGTTGATCTTTTATTGTGTTTGGTGAGCCTAATTGTTAGTGCCACATGTTACAAAATCGACCTTATGGCATTGATACCTTGTCTCCCTGATCCCATACGGCTTCTGTATATGATGTGTTTAAAGAATCTTAGGAGCGTGCTTTTTTGTGTGCGCCTCATAAGTTTGTTCTGGCCCTTATTGCTGCCACTCGCGTTTTTGACTGTTCTATGTCCATGAAAAATTGCAACTTGAAATAAAGATGCCTTTTTCTTTCCTGCGAGATGTTTATTGGAATCGAAGATACATGAAACCCGTGTATTCCACTGAAGGGAATCTTTGCTTTGCAGTATTTACTAAACACCTTGCAGCACTACTCGGTTATATTTGCCAAGCCGATGGTAGACCCACCACACAAACTGGCGGTAAGCAGCACCGCAAATCTGTAGCGGCTGAAAAAGGAAAGCATCCTGTAACAGGTGTGAGAACACGACATAGTTGCAAAAAATATTTTTACAGCTTTTCAAATTTATTACTGCAGCTATAAGCCATATTACATTCATCTATTTATTAGCACAGATGTAATATCGCTTATACACAAATGCAGTTTTGAGAAATGCTTGCTTTGATTAACAGGATTTTAGTACCACTGCCATTGGCGTGCATTGACATTGTACCATGTACGGATGCTTTGCTTTTTATACTGTGTGTCACTATGAACATATGAATTGGGTTTGTTTTGACGAGCCAATGCAAATATCGCGAAAATACAAAGCTAATCATACAAGGTATGCTGCTTGGCTAGTTGGTACTTGTCGAACCTCATAGAATCGCAGAGCTGGCAGCCGATGACAAAGGGACGAAATACAACTACGCTTAACTTTCAGCTCTATTTGTACACGTTTTGATGCCCGCTTTATATTTAACAAAAGGGTATCAATGCGCAAGCGCACCTACAAGACAGATAGCGGCAATATCGGTAGCCACGTGTTTATTTGTTCGCGATAAAGAAAAAAAAACGTAGGTACTGAGATCGTCGTATCTGCCTTGCAGGTGCGCTTGCGCGTTGATATCTTTCTGTTAAATATAAAGCACGGATCAAACATGTCCAAATAAAGTAAGTTCAGCGCAGTTGTGTGTGTAGCCTCCCTTTGTCCTCATCTGCACCATGATAATACAAACTCGTGCAAAGGCACCTTATGATTGGAGAATCGGTGCGCTGGGAACAATTACTAAATAGAGATACGCTCTCGTCACATACCTGGTACTCCACAGCGGCCGGCCGGTTTTCCATGAGCTCGTAGTAGGCCACCTCGATGGCATGAATATTGAGCATTTCTGCATGAAATTCAGCGTGCTCAGTAATGCATGCTGCGTCATCATCGAATAAGGCCTTCGCACGCCGCACCTCGCAGCAGCAGATACTTTCACGTTGGGCCCCCATCGAGTGGCATCGGCTGCACTAGCACCTAAGAGAATGTTCGGCAACGTTCATTTCTGCCCTTGCGCTCGACACACAGCGCGCACGAGTATCAGCGAATTAACATAGTCTTAAGCGTGCAGTTATTGCATCGAAAAAAAAAAGCGTGCCTCAGACGTATGTACTTTTTCACTCTTATACTTGGCAGCTTTTTCTAACAGCACTCACATGGCGCGGTCCGAAAACATGCCTGTGCCTAACATATGTGTACTAATTTCACTGATTGCAGCTTTGTTTGTTCATTCGCATATGGCGCTGGCCGAAATCCATGCAAAACGGACCTGGCCACCCAATCCATCTGGTGACCTAAATGCAGTATTAACAATTGAGGGTTGGAAGGCTGCCCTATCCAGCTCTTGACTAGAGGCCCAGCGGGCTATTGGGACACGCGCAAAGCACCCGCTGGAGTCCCAGAATAGGAACTCCACTTACACATCCCCCTCCCTTATCTCTGCGCAATAAAGCTTTTCAGTCAGTCACGCCCTCGTGAATTTAGGAACGAATGCCAAACGATACATGTAGCTCTTCTGTAACATCACAGCTATGCGGTGCATCGTCCACTACTTAGCAGTTATTGTCGCCTCGGTGGTCACCCTGGTCGCCGGCCTCCTCGTTTTCGACAGCTTTGCCCGGACCATGGGGTGGCGGGCTTTGTGACAGGCTCGTCAGGTGGCCAAACCTGTAATGGTTTTGTGGGCCCGCATTGGCGGCAAATGTTTCCTCCCATACATCATGGACATCGCTTGATGACGGCGAAGATGGCCATGAAGGAAACGACGATGACGATGAAGGCGAAGACGAAGATGAAGACAACGACGAAAACGACGACGACGATGCCATGGTCAACGCGGATGCATGTGCTGTGTCGCGCATGTGTTTTTCAAAGCAAACGAATGCTTACGCCTCCACGTCACAAGTTTTGCAGGTCACATGATCACTAAATTGTTGCGCGCGCGGGCCGTCGACGTCACGCGGCAGTTCGTGCTGCTAACATTGGAAGTCGAAACTAACCATGCTAAATCTCTGCGTAATTAATTATTCGTGATGCGCTGCAACGTTTTCTGCCACGTCTTATGATCAGTGAGTACCAAGGCATCAAGTGAAACCATAAAACCAGAACTCGAAATGTTGGTTTTTGTGCTTTTGTACTCCTTTAATACGTGTGGGAGTGAAACGCTATAGCGTCATACCCTTAACAACGAAGCTTACCTTTCCTCGAATCAAAATCCTCAATGGCGCGCTCACTCGATGTTCTGCCATCTTCAATATGAAGAACACGTTTTATTTGTTTTTATATGGATTTCTTGTACAAGCACTCGGGTTACGTTAGGGATGTCAGTTAATTGCAAGACAGAAACATTTTTCTGTGGCCGTGGTATCTATCCATTCAAAAACCTTGGAACGTAGACACGGGGTTTCTTCACCGACTGTAACGACTGAAATGTAGCCCACTGAGTTGTTCCTGAGACAGCGGGACATTTAAGTCCTGTAAGCTAGGCTAGACTATAAAAGCTAGGTTGAAACGCTATGCCTGAAGAGGCTAGTCTCATGTATTTCAATTCTCACGCCATATTCGAACTTGATTTTTGTGAGAATATGACAGGCGCACAACAGGCGGTGAAAACGCCACGTTCAATGACGGTATCACCAAACCAGAGCAAGCGACGCGAACGAGTCAATAACAGAGTATGCATATTCCAAATGTTAAGAAACTTAAAATTAATTTTAGTGCTCAATTGGTTTTTGTATCCGCTCCCGGATAGTTGGACAGCGATGCTAACATTGTTAACATTTGCTGAAGAATGTTTGGGCAGCTAATATCTCCTTCAAGACAGCGGTAAAAATCAACGCTTGCTCAGAATACTTTATTCATATGAAGCATAATCATCCCATGAAACGTAAGAGCTTTACGTTCAACACGAAAGGTGTCCTAGTAAACCTGGAACTAAAGCTCACTTCAAAACAAGGCTGTGGTGTACTTAATGTAAATTATTATGAAGTAAACTCATGCTGCAGTATGGGGCAATAGCCAATGTTTCAATCTCTTCGTGCGCGAGTTGAAACTGCATTCGTGCTGCATAAAGCAGTATTTTGGTGAAATAAACGCTTCCCGGTGAGCAACAGTTCATTTTTAAGTCATTGGGCCGCTACCACTTCTTGAATGAACCGTTAGCCTGCCCGCTCTCATCTCATCCTTCATAAAAGCCAAGGAGGCCAGCATTCTTGAACCAAAGCCTAGTGAACCGAATAATTTTGTTTAGAAAGGCATCCCCCAAAGGGAGCGCGCGCATGGTGACGCTCTCCTTCTCTCCTCTTGGTTGAAGGCCGCGTACGCGTCTGTGCTACTGCTGCTATCGCCACACCCAGACTGGCAACACCCGCCACGCTTCCCCCAATAGCACCCACTGCTCGCCTCCGGGAGAGGTGCGGCGCTGACGTTGCACGCCGAAACATGAGCTTGGGTTCTCTATAAAGAGGTTGGGCATCGGTCATATCCAGTAAAACATTTACTGTGACTTAGCTCGGCTATGCCAGGATATACGTAGCGAATGCTAAGCGTTAGCGTTGGTTATTCTTCCCTGCACGACCTGGTTAGTATGGCTGCCTGGCTAGGTCTTTTCGGCTCGTTGCGTTCCCCTCTTTTCATTCCAACGCATAAGCCTGGCTTGTTTAAGCCTTTCTGACTCACGTTCTGTGGCTCCAAACAAGGCGGCGCCGAGGAACCAACCGCTTTTTATTGGGCGCGAGCGCCACAAATGGAGCGAATGGCGCAACACGTAGGCTCACAGAACCCTTCTTATTGAAAATTTGAGTCGACAAATCAGCGAGTGATTATTCTCATGATGTGCGCAGCAGACATATCAGCGAGCGAGATTTCGTCCATAGAGTTGGCGCTAAATGTTCGGTGAGTGGCATAAGAAACGGCGCGCGTTATAATTTGCACTTATCATTTGTGAAGCTAACGATACTATTGCTGGAAGGATGGAAAAGATGCTGGCTTCTTCATGGCGCAATATACTCGCAAAGAAAGGACAGATCGTGCGAAGGTCAGACTGTCTAAAATTATTGTAAATTAACGCGTTGAAACGGAAGTTTCACTGAAGTGAACTAAAAGATTTTGCCGCCTCGGGCAGTTGTATCCATGATGAGTTGTCTCAGGTGTCCAGTCATTAGTAATTTCAAATGACTGAGTCCGCGAATAAACGAAATATGCAGCATTGCATGCATGTAGTGATGTGCTGATCGCGATATGCGTAAAAAAATAAAACTAGTCCGCGCAGGGAAAACAAATATCCGTTCTAAACAAGAGTGTCGATGACGGTAGTGCGTAAGAATTCGCTGGATGGAACGTACGTCTTCACACTTGCTAAAAAATTATTCCATGTCATGCCCGCAGTCAAACTTGTCTGCTCACTACGTTCCAGGGAGCAGGCGAAAGGTGCCGTTTCCTCCGGCGTTAAACAAAGGCGCTCAGCATATCTCAGGCATCTGACAGCCCTCTGCACTTGTAGAGTAATACCATTAGCTGTGTAGTGGCTGCAATTACATCTTACTGGCAGTGTGGTAGCTTCGGTTGTTTTTCTTTTTCATAACAACCGGAATTCTGCAGCCACTGCGCGTCGGCGGTGCAGTAAGGCTCGCAAACTTCGTTAACTCTGATTCGGTGAAACGCTGTTTTGCCGAATGAGTCGGTCCCATACCTCAAAGTATGCTAATACACGCCCAGACCGAGGTGTATATTAAATAACTAAATGAATTATTTTAACGCACAATTGAACTGCATAGGAAAGCATCCAACAGCAGTAGTTAACGTGCGTTATCCCACTTAGTTCGTCATGCGGGCGCTTCCGAGAGGTGGCGCCACGGTATGTTTTCGCGCCTAATGCATGCTAAATGGTGATGAGGTGGTTGGTAGGCAGCAACAACGAGAGCAATGCAACCATGGTGGAAATCGGTGCCGCGGCGAAATCACTCCAAAGGGGCTATTGTAGCTTTCGCTACAATATCGTTAAACGCTTCTATGTCCAAGTTTACAGGTTTCACTAATCGCCGCTGTCTGTCGCCCCGAGTACAGACTGCAACTCACTTTAGCGCTTTTCATTGCACGTCACCGTTTCCAAAAACTTTCATATGTGTAACGCTTTCGCACGTCCTGCTCGGTTTACGTGCTCTAAAACCCTGCTATGAATCAGCTTCGTCGTCACTTACTGCTACAACGGTAGCCATCCTGTGGGATCTTCACGTGACCACCCGATATTGGTGGCAGCATTATTATATCAATTTCACCACTCAGCTCAAGCCGCTCAGCGGCGCTCATGCCTCTGACCATCTATTTTCCTATAAATGCAGAGAAGAGACATTCGTCAGTCAATTCTACTATGTGCAACATGTGACATGTGGCGTATCAACCCGCTGCTACCTACCACGGCTATCATATGACGCGTTACGCAGAATATAAGGCCAATTACGCCAACGATGACAACCCGCAATTCAACAGTGCGCGGCTAAAACCGGCAATGTAAAATATCAGAGACATTTAAACTCCATACTTTAGGTTATCAGGCTACATGTTTTACGTCTACAGACATTTCACGGGCATATGCTTTTGTGGCCGCTTATTCTGACGCAACATCCCTAAATTTTGCCTCTAGTATCTCATAGGTGTTAATAAGCTTCTCAAATCGTCACTTTTCCTTAAAATGCCAAATATATCATTAATGCTCTCATTATATCTGTAAGGAGGGTGCTGGTCTTTCGCTATTTTAGAAGGGGTTCATGTTTCGACATGCCGCCGCAACGGGGTGCTGCTGGTAGCGGTGTTTATGCGGACGGAAAGCGCCCGCTCTCTGATCGCTCCATACGCATTAATCGCTCAATGCGTATCCGCGTACTTCCCTTCTTATTGTTTGTACAGAGAGCGCGTATTCAGAATTTCAAAATCACCCTATATTGGATATAATATGCTCTAAAAATGACGCACTCGCGCTCGACTCATTCTATCTACTTTTCCGCATCAGCCAGCGACTACTGATGCCGGAATTTTCTTCCGTAAGTACTGCGCAAATAACTCGCTGCATGCTCTGCAGTGCGCCATTTGACAGGTGTTTACCGATTACAAACATTGTATATGATCTGAAGCGCTTCCTATGTAATATTGTGATTGGGGACACTAGAACTTAATTGAAGGTCCTGGAATCTCAATTGCTGCCGTTTTCCACTGGCGCGAGCGCATCAATAACACGAATTCATGGCGCACGACATATTGAGAGTAAAGAGTAAATGTTTTCGAAGCCTCTTTCGTGCCTGCCAATCAAGCTAACTGTGTGCTCTTCAAGTTTAATATACTTTCGGTTAGGTACCTATGACTGGAATGAAATATTGCACCACTCTCGCGACCGACGCACATCTGTCATCGGTATACAGTTGATATAGTGCTCGGATACACAACACCTTTTGATAGAGAAATCGGGCACGAACCACTCTGCAGAGTTAGGGTAGCGGCAAACATGAAATATAAAAATATGAATTCTAAAATTTATTATGTCTACTTCCTTATTAACTAAGTACATAATGAAGAATGTTCAGAGTCTCGTGTAAAGGAGCCCCAGGTTTTGGTTTCGTTTAGATGAAGTATTCGGCATTATATATGAATTCTAAAATTCATTATGTCTACTTCCTTATTAACTAAGTACATAATGAAGAATGTTCAGAGTCTCGTGTCAAGGAGCCCCAGGTTTCGGTTTCGTTTAGATGAAGTATTCGGCATTATAGATTCCCGCAGTGATTTAGAATAAACAAGCCCTTTGAGCAAGACTTCCAACCTTTATAAGCCCAGAAATAAAATAACAGGCAAAGGCACACAAGTCCCATCCACATGGGCCGTTACATAATTACAGATCATGTTATTCTACAAGGGCTGCTGTTTAATGTACTCCAATGTTTAGTACAATATTTAGAGTACTGAGGTTTAAGGATTCCCGCAGAACTGGCGTACTAGTTACGACGCTCGAGTGATGCTCCAAAGGATGCAGGATAGAATTCCGGCCGCGGGGACAGTGTTTTCATGATGGTGAAAAGCAAGGGGCATGTGTGCAATTTCAGGGCACATTAGAGAAGCCCAGGTCGTCAAATGTCCGGAGCCACCCACCATAAAACATAAAACTGACGCCTAATGCACGTATTTTTTTACCATGCATAGAAAGTAATTCATAGCTTCTTATGAGTGAAATAGCCTCAGTACACAACCCGAGGTATACTTTGAATATCGAATTGTGTATGAGATGACGACCGGCAACTTGCCCCCCCCCCCTCCCGGATATAATTTCAGCGAATTAAACGTATAGTTAAAACCACATGACATTTTCGTTGTTTTCATAAGAGCAGGAGCCCTTTACTCCACATGTTCTGATGGCGAAACCCTTTCCTGAAGCATGAAACATGACTCTTCATTTCTGGAAGCATTCTCCAATGTTTGCGTTCTCTTTTTTCCATTACCATATTTTGATATCTACTTTTTTTAAAGACTTCAGCGTTTTGATACACATTCTTTGGATGCATCTCTCTTGAAAGGTGAGAGAGTCAGATCAGAGTCTATGGCTACTTCGATACAACTAAATGTATCCTGCTACATTTAAAACTTTGTTGCATCCGTTGTCAGCCTGGGTGGCTTGCCGTTCGTTCCTTCCCTGCAGATAAATGCCATTTAAACTGCCTTGCCACAAAAAGTTAGGTATCAACGCTTTTTTTCGTTTTCGTTTGCCACCACTTCACTATAGCGCATTCCAAACATTACTTGAGCACTAAATTTAAACCCCACCAGACAGCGGCTTCAGGAACGTAAACAAAATCTACCGGAAGGTTCGACGGAAACGCATGTTGCATGATTATGATTGGCGCATATGCAGTAAAAGGTATAGACAGGATGCTTCATTTTTCTGATGCCGATTTATAACAGCACATCATTACCTCGCCTCTTCGCAATTGTGTTAAGCCGAGACTAGCAGGACGCATCAGCAGAAAAGAATACCAGCAAACGCGCGATAACCTTTAAAATACCTATTTCTCCTTGGTACGCTAGAAAAATAGGCATGAACTGACTACAAATAAATGCGCCCCAGCTGCGACATTTTTTTGTCACCGTCATATGTAAGGGCCATAACCTTTGGTGTTATCGTCTTGAAGAAAATGCATCATTTTGTTCTTAAATTCCTCGCTTCGCGCCTATCAGTGCTGACAATCAAACATCAAGAGTGTTTTATTTCAACGTATTGCCAAAGATCTGTCCTTTTTGTTTTCCGCAGCTTGGTATTGTGTCTCTTACCTTTCCATAAAAACTTTGCCATCCTGCGACGAGCTCGTTAGCCGTCTGTGTTTCTTGCTTTTCCATGAACATTTTGCAATTCTGCGGCAAGCTCTGAAGCTGTCTGAGCTTTTGTCGTTTCTGAGAATATAAAGTCACATCAGCATGTGAGCGAGGGGGCCAAGGAAATGTCGCAAAGCACGTGTTCGGGCTAGTTACAGAAGATCCATATTGAAGAACTGGGCATACTAACTGTCAGAACAGAGTACAAGATTGAACACATCACCAGCGCTGCTGATGTTTTTAATAAAGGAAACGAAGAAATTTATAAAGAAGCCACCTGCACTGATTACACACGCATGACAGCAAGTTCACACGTGGCATATTGATTGTCATTCAGGAACGGAGTGCACTAGGCCATCTGAGTATTGGCGTTCTCCATCTACCAGGGCTGCCGAATGTGCAATAACGCACCGGTCAGCGTTTTCTTCTAATGAAAAAGGCTTCCATAACCTCTCGGGTGATCTGGTCATGATTGCAAGAAGAGCATCAGCTCTTGAAAACAATGGTGAGCATTTGCAGGCCAAGTAGTGTGCAGAAGGTTGCCCAGCGACTAACTGCTGATTGCACTGCAATGCTGGAAGTTGCTCACATTGAAACAGTGCCCTGGCGATGTACATTTCAGCGAATGAGTGCAGCAGTGGATCTATAACACCATTCTTGCAAGTGGCGAAGGGCGACATATGTTTTGTTGTGCAACCTTCCCGGTCTTTGTGGTGTCTGGTCTTCAGCTTTCGGTGCATTTGAGCCAAAATTTCGCGCCTCTTTGTGGTGCATAAACCATGACCTTCATGCCGTACCGCTCTACCAGGCTTTTCAGACCATGTGAAAAGCCTATCAGCACACGATGACAGCCGGCCCATTGTGTTCACTATCACCCCAAAATCCTCTTTTGGCCCCTGCCTAGTCCTACCGAAGGACTATCCCCTGCGCACGAGAAGACCTCGTCAGGAAAACCGCTACTTTTAAAGCGAATCCTTATTCAAGCGAGCGCTTCACTAGGCTAATGAGCCGGTCTTCGCTTGGGCTTCAATTTCTCCTTCATTTGAACTTCAAGGAGCAGGAGGACAAACAGTTGCTATGCGAGTCAGGGGTCCACAAAATTGGTTGTGATTTAGCTTCGGTTAACCTAGTTTGAAGCGATAGCTGAATTCGGTCAATGTTGCTGTTGGTGCTGATGCAAAAGCGGCGGTGGTGGCGGCGGCTGCTCAGGCTGCCATCTGTACGGCTCATCATTTACACCTTGCAGCAAACTCGCGGCTGCTTTTGACAAGGCGCCGCTTATATTGTTTCGGCGTTTTCGCAGCTCTTTTGCCGTTAGCCCCTTTTCTTCTCCGCAAACTTTCAGCTAGCAACATATTGACCTCCGGATCATTAAATCCAGCCAACGGAGGATCCTAACGAGCACGGGTGCTCAGTTGCTCCTGCTCCGAGTCCATGGCGAGGCTTGACTCGAGATTGACGTCAGCGATACGGTGTCACGAAACGCAGATGCTCACGCGTTAAGCTACTTCCCACGTCAGTTGACATTTTACCTTTGGCTTCCACCTTGACGTTGACTTCGATCTTGACCTTTGATGCGAACACAGCTTCACAAACTGGTTTTGACTTAAATTCCAACTTGACCTCTAAGCTTTTTCAAGGTTATCTGAAGCCCTCGGGAATCATGGTTTTACCTCGCTTGGTGAAGTTCGAAAATGTGTCAGATACTCTTACGGTTGTAAATAGAAGCGCAGCAAGATCCCGTTTGGAAGCCTGCGATTCCCAGCCCATTTCGGTCTCTTGGTCTTCCTTGTAGGAGCCACACCAGTTCCACAATACATGTGGCATTACCCCCTCCTCAAAAGAAGAATCGTCCCGATTCTAAAAGCATAGATGGGAAAACCTTAGGCGTTACGGAGGCATAATCTACAGGACAGGAAAAGATCGACACGAACAAACACTGCAGTAAACGTACAAACAATATAAGACAGAGGAGCATGACGCAACGAGTGGACAGTCACTCCACGAAAGATTTCGTAATTCACAGAACACGGGAAAGGACCCTATAGGGTCAAAAACACTGACGCAATAGCTTTTTGGAGTGCCGTGCTCTCTGTCGGGTAGGGCTGCATGCACAAACTTGTTCACCGCGATGATATTCGACATTACAGTGGCGGAGGCTGTATCGCTGGCCATCACGGCTTTGTTGCTGACAAATGTGAAGCCTGTCCAGTCGGTGGGCTTCATCGGCGTCAGAGACGGAGGCGAATGCGCCATCCGGAAGGAGCATTGTATCTAACGTGGTTGTCACTTCCTCTCCATGGAGAACGCGGAAATTTGTGTAGCCAGTAGTTTTTTTGCACTGCGGAATTATATGAGAACATGACGTAGGGCAGGAAAGCATACCAGTACTTGTGGCCGACATCTACTTGCATGGTTATCATATCGGTCAGAGATTTGGTTTAGGCGTTAGTGAACTGCGCTCGCCTGGGGATGATAGGCGGTACATCTCCGGTGAGCGGTATAACTCAGCCGCATAAATTCTTGTACTAGTTGTGAAGCAAATTCGATTCTACGGTCCGTGATAACAGCTGGAACGCCATGCGAAGGAAGATGTTTTTGAAAAAACAGCGATTTTGGCAGCCATATATGGCTGGAGGGGTTTTCTTTCGAAATAACGTAGTAAATTAGCCAACAAGAACCCACCTGTGCCCCTCATATGACGTAGGAAACGGCCCCAGTAAGTAATACCGACTTGGTGAAACGGATATTTCGGCGGAAGATCAGGTTGAAGCTGATTAACAGGCTTCAGATTATACGGAGCTAGCAGTCAAGACATGATTTCACTTACTGTCTCACTGTGGCAGCAAGTTTAGGTCAGTGTTATTTCTGACA